>QFDD01115584.1:0-10202 GCA_006871305.1 Vachellia collinsii
ATTCAAGTTCTGTGTCATATTAGTCACAATATCTTTTAAGATCTGCTATGATTTGGGATGCAGGTACGAGGATGCCTTTAACAGATTCATTGATGAGATCAACTCAGTTGCTGCATATGATTGGTGGGAGGGATCAGTACACAGTATACTTTCAGTTGTTGCTTATCCTTGTGCTTGGTCCTGGAAACAGTGGCGGAGGAGAGTAAAAGTCAGTCGCCTTCAGGAATACGTCAAGTCTGAATATGATCATTCATGTCTACGCTCCTGCAGATCACGTGCTTTGTACAAAGGGATGAAGGTTTGGCTTGCAAAGAATTTAATATAATGGGGAGTGTTTTGTGAATTTCCTAGACTTATTCTCTTATTAACATAATTGAGAATGAATTTGGAAGACACATGGTCAACAGTGCTGCTATCCAGTGCAATAATGTTAGTTTTTCATGATAAATATTTCACTTCAAGTTTTATTTTGGTAAGATGTGAGAAAATGGTATACATGCTGAGTAGATATCCATATCACAGAACAATAATTTACTTATGTATCAATTCATTGCCCTTAACTATTAACTCTAACAGTATTGATTTATGTTTCCACTTTCTCTCGGTAAATTATGTTTCCACTTCTCTGTTAAAAATCTAATCCTCCCCCCAGTCGAACAAATTATATTTGACTGTTGTAATTGTTTTTGTGACAATTCTCAATGGTTATTTAGAGAGAACCTGTTAAAGCAATATGTGCTTCCTTTTGCAGTTTGCAACTTATGAATAATTTAAATGATGAGATGTTTTCCTGTTCAACAGATTGGGTTCCTTTATCTTGTCATAAAAAACAAAACCATGTGATTATGAAACATTGGCATTAATTATATTTATACATGTAAATTGTCTATGTTTTTTCCAGACAAACCGTATTAAAATGTAAGATTTCTTCAATAGAGATTTCCCAAGTGTTCACTGATTTCAATCTCATCATTGCTAATTTGTGAAACCATCATGCAGGTTGGGGCTACAGCAGATTTGATGGTAGCATACATTGATTTTTTCCTTGGTGGTGATGAGAAGCGGTTAGACATTGTCTCAATTATTAAAAAGAGATTTCCTATGTGCATAATATTTGGTGGGAATGGAAGCTTCATGGCACCTTATAATATTCACAACGATACGCTATTGACCAACCTTCTAGGCCAGGTCTCTCAATTGTTGCTACTCTTCAATTTTAGTCAGTCTCCTTTTCCTTCTATGTTCTTTACTGACATGCAAATCTCAAAATCAATGTCCACAGCATGTCCCAGCAACTGTTTGGAATCGATTGGTGGCTGGACTGAATGCTCAGTTAAGGACAGTGAGGCATGGATCAATTCGTACTTCACTAGAACCTGTTGTTGCTTGGATAAATAGCCATGCAAACCCTCAACTTGAGTTTCATGGTGTTAAAATTGAATTGGGATGGTTCCAAGCAACAGCTTCTGGTTATTATCAGCTGGGTATTGTGGTGGCAGTTGGTGATTATTCGTTGCACGAGTCTGATGCTTGGGAAAATAGTGATGGACCAACAAGGTAATCTGGGACCTTGAAAATTTTATGCCATATATGGGCTATAAAATTGGTTCATTCCAAACAAACCTATTATGGTAGGGGAGATTAACCATTTCTTATTGTCTTATGTGATTTGATAATTGTATTTGAAAAATTGAAATATGAATGTTATTGAATGGACTTCACCTAGCAAAGACTGTTGGAATGGAGAACTCAGAACCTACTCAGAGGAAAAATGTTAAACATGACTTTAACAATTAGAGCCATTACTGTGGCTAACTATTGCTATACATCTTTAAACAATAATAGTGTTGATTGAGTTCATAATATATACTTCTTGAACTTTGGCCAGATTATGGATTTTGAGAAAGCACTTTGTGAGCTTTTTAAAGTCTTGGGATTTTCTTGAATTTTTTTATCAAAATGTATTTGCAGTTTTATTCTTGCTCACCCACTAGATGAAGTTGATTTGGAGTTCCACCCTAAGGCAGTGAGTGGTGACAAGATTGGGCTATGTCTATAATTTCAACCTAGCTGATTACCACATCTGTGGTCCGGTCATTATTGGGATGCAAAATATTATTAATCTTGGCATTGCTCTTTATATTGCTTCTAGGATTAAATTAGTTTGGGGTCTTGAAATACTGCAAGTTGGCTTGAAGGGACTATCATTTCACTAACCATGTGACAGGAAAATTGATGCTTGTGGAAGAAAGAGTCTTAAGCAGCTTCAGCATAATTGGCCATGCATTAGTAATTCTTTATCTCTTAAGAGGATAACTGGAGGAATTAATGGAGGACTCATAAATGAGGCTACCCTGAAATCTTTGGAGTTTAAAAGAGACTTTCTGTTCCCATTTTCTTTTCTGCTATGCAACACTAGACCTGTTGGTCGCCAGGTAGTTCAACGATTTTTTACCTGATACTGCTCCTCAACTAAAAATTGAACGTTGAATATCATCTAATAAATGTCATATTCATGCCAGGACACAGTGCAGTTGCTGATCACTTTGATGCTATTAGCTGATCTTTCAGTCACCCTTCTCATGTTGCTTCAGTTCTACTGGATTTCCCTTGCAGCTTTTCTTTGTGTTCTGCTAATACTTCCTCTTTCTCTACTTTCACCATTTCCTGCCGGTTTGAATGCTTTATTCAGTAGAGAACCAAGAAGAGCTTCACTTTCTCGAGTATATGCGCTGTGGAATGCTACTTCTTTATCTAATATTGTAAGTTGTGCTTATAGTTTGCTATAATATATTGCATGTGTTGTGCGGATGAGAACAATTCTGCTATACTCTGAGCTCACTGGACCTTTGATAAAGTAGAGTGCAACAAATAGATTAATTGTGAGCTCATCATGTGTCAACAATATTTTTTCCCCTCAAATTATGATCAGAATATGGAAAAAAAATTGTACAAATAGATTATTGTCCAACAAGAAGTTTAATATCAATGCTGCCTTGACTTTATATTTCAAAAAATCTTTAATATATAGACATTAATTATATAACCCAAATAAAACGATGTGCACACAACTGTTGTCTCCAGCATCAGCATTTTCTTCATTTTTTTAAATGCCAGTATCAGCATTCTTTTGTCTATAATTATTTAAATGCCCAAAACCTTTTGCACAGCAAAAAGAAATTTCGTAAAAGCTTCATACATAGAAAGAAGGAACAAATGCTGAAGATAAATATATTATTACACTACAACGACCCGAAAGAGAGTTGAGATATTTCTACGTTCAGAAGTCACCTTCAATCTTTAGAAGTAACCCTTGCACAAAACCCAGTAGCAGAGCCCAATAGAAATGCCCAGATTATCCCATCTCACAGGAGCTGAAAGGCCTTATTACTATTAGATTACAGGTTTTGGGGATGACACGTGCCATTCTTGACATTCGAAGTGCTTGACATCTTAATGTCTTTAAATTATTATATACTCAGTATCCTGTGATTCTGACTGTTTGACTTTTTGCAGGGAGTGGCTTTTGTTTGTTGCATCCTTCACTATGCATTATCCCATTTCCATCATCCTGATGCATGGAATATTAAGAGGTAAGGGTGTAAATTCGTTATTGCACCATTTTATCCCGAACAACAATGACATCTTTGACAAGCAACTGAGATGCTGGTTTTGATCCACTTCCGTGCAGATATAGTTTGAAGAAGTTGACTGTTATACTTTACCATGATATATTTATACCTCATACTTGAGCATGATGGTTGGTTAGATTCTGTTTTCTTATTGAGCTACTCTGCCTGAAGGGTTTTTTCTTTCTTGGGTGATATTTGTCTGGAGGGAAAATGTCATGTCTAGTCTTTTAACATCGTCCTTGAATGTTTACATCATGGCTGACTTTATAGCACTCATCAGTGTGCTAGATCAATGTTTAGGAAATAGAGTTGTAATAGTGCTTATTGTAAAGGTTCTAGTGAAGTTCTCCACTATCTGGCTGGTCTGTCACATTTGTTGAAGTTGTGTTGAAAAATATCTTCCACCCATCATTGGGTTGCTTCAATCTTGTGGTGGAGATACTTTAGGGGTGTTCCCTAGTGTTGTTTCGATTTAGATTTTCTTTACCTCCTTTTCTTCAAAAGAAGAAGAAGAATGAACCAATTAATGAATGAATTCGTAGTGTATATGTTCAATAAGGAGAAAGATATTCACGTCCCTTTACTCGACGCAGTTTTTTGCCATATTTGATTTGGTGTAGTTTCCTATTATATATGCATTGGTTGTAACTGTTATTAGCCAAGCAATTTTCTTAGGCAATCTTTTAAACAAGATTTATCTGAATTAAATGTGGAGAAGTGAATGCCATAAAGTGCTGATAAAAAAAAAAAAGGAATGCGATAAAGTCATAGAAGCAGGACTGTTATAAGAAAAGATAAATGGGCATGAATGTTGAATGAATGTTTATGAATATCTTTCTATGAAGGTATTGCTTGGAAAAATGTTTAATTTTTTAAACCCCCTTAGAGAGGAGTAGAAATCCGTGCGGAAGAGTGTGATAGAAAGGTATCATATAATCCAATGCAATAGTGAAGATTGTTATATTTAGTAGTCCGTTGTCCATCTCATTATCTTTTTGGTAAATGCTTTTGTTTGATACCCTCAAGTTTTTCTTTTTTTAATAAGATGTCATATTGAATTTCCTAGTTTTCATGCAAATGCGGGTGAAAGTAGAGATTAATAGTTGAAGTGTGAGTTGTATAAATGGAAATACTCATAAGGTAGTGCCTAATTACTTAACTGTGGTGGTCTTTTTTTGGAAGGCATAGTGCATACTGATATGCAATTTGGCCGTTATAGTTTTTCCCCCTCTTTCAGCTACAGGCTATTACTGGTTTAAGAGATATACAGGAGTGATGATTATTTGGATATTTTGTTCGCCACTAAACTGTGTGGACTGGTTTTGAGGATTTTGCTCTGCTCTTTTGTTTCTTTTAGAACTTAATTATCTTTGATATTTTCCACTAAAATCTTGATACATTCTCTTGCAGGGAAGATGATGAGTGCTGGCTTTTGCCAACCATACTGCTTCTCTTCAAGTTGGTACAGGCTCGTTTTGTCAATTGGCATATAGCTAACCTTGAAATCGAAGATTTTTCTCTATATTGCCCGGATCCCGATGCCTTTTGGGCCCATGAATCAGGTTTCTAAGAGGAAACGGACACAGGAACATCATCAGACATGCACATGTAAATTATTAAGTTTTGGTGATTCAACTATTTCGTGTGTTTGGTTTTACGTTGGAAACCACCAAAACCATGGTTTTGGTAGAAGCAGCACGTCTAACTACTTGCTTTCACAAAAAATTATGATTTTGGTGGTTGCTAACGTGAAACCAAATATATCCTTAAAAGAGGCTTTACTCTTGTCCTGATTGGATGCATTGTGGCTGCGCTGCCATGTAAATATATGCAGAGAGATGTATAGGAAAATCAAAGGTACAGGTCTGCAGTTTTTTGTCATTGTAAAAAAAAAAAAAAAAACTTGAGAGGTTGGTTTATGGAACAATACAAGGAAGTAGTGAGTAGAGATAGATCCGTTCTTTGTAGCTAGCTTATCAGTTCCGTCAAGTTTCACCATTTCTTTATTTTTGTGTATTTAAAATTATATTTCTTTTTGCTCCATGAATCTTTGCCAGTTGCCACCTAGTACTGACTGACTCAGTGCCTGTTCGAAAAGCCGTTAAGAAAATAATCGTTGGTCAGAATGCATTTTAAAAAATGATTTTTATCCAAAATGCATTTAAGTTTGGATAAATGTTAAATTCAGAATGTATTTTGGTAGAATGTACTCTGTCAAAAAGAAATTTTTTTGCTCAGAATGTATTTTAAAAAAATGAGTTGTTAACTGCTAAAGTTTGCAAACTAACAAACTTTAAAGTCTAAAATGCATTTTAGACCTCTGAAATGAGATGCCAAACAAGCACCTAGAAGCCTTTGCAAAAGCTGCTTTTAGTTCCTCTATCCATGAGGGGTTGAGTATTATTAATTTACTATATCTATTGCATTAAGAGATTATTTCTTCATTGTGGTAGCATGATGTTGCAAGGAGGATGATGGATGCATAATGTGAGCGAATCCCACGTGTCTATCTATTTTCCTATAGCTTACAGAGAAGCAATCATTTAAAATATAATGAAATTTAGCGAGATAACAAAGTTGTTATAATATGATTTTATTAAAATAATTTGATTTTTTTTTTGGGTTTAATCAATTAAGGGTTAAGTTGCAAAATTATCTATAAAATTTTATTAAAAGTGTGTTTAGTACCATATACTTTTCAGATATACAAAAATATCAATGAACATTTAAAATAGGTGCAAAAATATTAAAATTGTTAAATATAATTTAACACCATTACTTTTTGTAGTTGGTTCACACTATTTTTTTCATATGTACAATTAAATATGTTAGATTGTATTTAACAGTAATGATATTTTTGTTTACATTTTAAATGTTTATAAGTATTTTTATACTTCCAGAATGTATATGAAGCTGGAAACACTTTTGATAAAAGTTTATGAGTTTTTTTCATTTTAACCCATCAATTAATTACTAAACGTGATGTAAAGTATGCCTTGTATGCTAATGATTTTAATTGTTTGTCGCTAATTTCATTGATTGGTAATTACACAATTTAAAAACTCATCTAGATTAAAAAAAAAATTGCTCACCTTACATCGATGAGTAAGATTTTCACTTAATAACTCTACGGGAGAGGATGTTATCTGACTTATATGTGGAGTCGTGTTTATTTGTTTATCCTTGAAGTTCTGACTAAACTGTATGGTAATAAATGGAGGGGAAATTACACAAATCTCAACGAGTAGAAAATATTATAAACGAAATCCCTAAAAATCAAGAAATTAATATTGAGTCTCATGAGACCTGAGGGATATTATTTGTAAAAGCGAAAAGATCAAATTACCTTCCGTTGAAAGTTCATCCTGAGGAACTAAAAAATCTGTATTGACAACTGAAACACTACCAATAACAAGTAACAGAGTTCTGATGTGTAAAATGCAAAGTATGAAAATTGAAGACATATACTATGAATGAGAATGAACCCTTTTTTTTATAATAATAAGGAAAGCAAAGCTTGATAGTTATCTATTACATGGCAGCAAAATCAGGGGTAATTGTCCCCCAAACATGAATACAAATCATGATTGAGAAGCTCCAAATAAAAGTTTGATGGTTCAAGTAAATATAGATATCCTGAGGTTGAGTAATGCCTATTTTTGGCAATATAGTCGGCACAAACAAGTGCTTTCCTATGGCAATGAAAAATCTCCAAATTCCAGTTCATGAGGATGAGCAATTGTATATTGATGACAACCTGATTAAGAGGGTGAGACAACCCACAGCCAGAAAAGATAAGATGAATAGCATCAAGAGAATCTGTATAAAGCTTGATTTAAGAAACTCCTTTAGCTTGGCATAATGACAATCCATCATGTATGGCATGCAACTTTGCTTTTGTAGATGGTGCAAACCCAAACTCTTTTGGAATCCGCCTTGCAAATTGCCATATTCATCTCTCAAGAGGCCTCCACTTGCTGCATGGTTGTGTTGATTCACAGAGCCATCTACATCAACATGCATATATCCAGCTGGTGGTAAGCTCCACTTGCAGCTTGCTTAATCTAGAACTTGGTATAATGTGTATCTACAACGCCCATTTTCTATACCTTCCATCTGTTGCTTGATACACTTAGTTGCTAGCTCCCTTGGTTGCATGCTTGCTCCATCAAATGCTTTACCACATCGATTTTTCCAAATCATCCAGCATGCTAGGCCAAAGATCCTCTTCCATGTCCACCCCGATAACTTCCTTGCTGGTGGTTCATTGGTCAAGTTCCATCTAATCCAATCTTGCAAATCACTAGTGAAGAAAGTAGTAGTATATAAAGGGTTAATTAAATGCATCCACACATTTCTAGCTACCTCACAGTCTCTCAACGAATGAATAATATTTTCCTCACAACCACACTCATAAGGACACTCAATACTATTTGAGACATTGTGTTTCACTCTAAGTGAGTTTGTAGGAAGCCTCTCATGGAAAACCTGCCACATGAATTTCTCCAACAAAATATATCCTGTGCATTACCTCTAGGAGACGGAACCATTTGGATTTAGGAGAGAACCCAATCAAGAAGAAATAAACTCCATTTATTAAAGTCTCAAGCACTAGTGGTCACAAAATCATTAACCATAAACTCTGAATTTAAGAGATGGAGATTCCTATCCATATAATCTCAAAGGGGTAGTCCATAGTTCATCCCATGCTTTAGTGTTACACCCATTCTGAATTTTACTTCCCACTCCTTTGTAGAAGCTAAACTAAACCGATGTGATGACATGCCAAACAACCATATGATTTCTTTTCTTGGTCACCTCCAGTATCTTCCCATTGCCACATTTATACTTGCACCATAAGCATTGAACCCAAAGAGCTTGAGGCTTAGTGAGCAATCCCCAACACTTATGAAAGCCTTGTTTTAACAGATGAGATCCTTAATACCCAAGCCTCCCTCTTCCTTCCCCACTTTAATGTTATCCCAGGAGATGAGGTGCATTTTCTTCATTCCAGGGCTTTGGTTCCGGAAGAAAGTTCTACTAAATTTTTCAATCTACTTCAACACACCCCTTGGGAGGAGTATGGTTTGCATCTATTAGAAAGGCAAAGTAGAAATAACCGATTTAATAAGGACCGTTTTCCCTGCTATGCTAAGCAATATAACTTTTCCAACTTGCTAGCTTCCTATTAAACTTTTGAATCAAAGGGGCAAAGGTGTTTTTCACCACCCTATTGTGCAGCAAAGGCACACCTAGATACTTCCCCAAGTCTGATGTTAGATTAATACCAACTACCTGACTAAATTGCACGGCTCGAGCTGAAGGAATATTTTTTGATACAAACATCTTTGATTTCTACAAATTAATTTAATATCCTGAGACACTAAAAAAAAACCTCATAACCTTTTTTAGGTTGCTCATTTGCACTCGAGAAACTTCACAAAAAAGCACTAGGTCTTCTGCAAAAAACAAATGTGAGATTTTTGGTCCCCTTGTGCTTAGAGTCAGAGGTTTCCATCTATTGGCTTGAACCTCTTGGTGAATCAATTGCCCCAACCTTTCCATACACAATACAAAGAGATAAGGACACAGTGGGTCACCTTGTCTTACTCCTTTAGTGGGGGAAAAAACCTCTGAAGGAGTGCCATTCCACAGAAATCATTAAACCTCTGTGGGGAAAAAATCATTAAAATTGTCAATTAATTTATCAATACATATTTAATGATGTGCAATCAAAATCTTTTAAGGAGTAATATTAATGTGGTCGTATTTTCATATGATTGGTTAGACACTTTTGAGAATTTTTTTATGGTTGGTTTGTGTCATTTTTCTACTATTTGGGGTTAAGAACCTTTTTAAATTACATCTTAAGTAGTTTAGATTTATACTCGTCCATAGTATAAGTTTTCAATTTTCCTACTTTGCAATTGCACATCAGAACTTTGTTACTTGTCATTGGTAATGCTTAAGTTGTCATTTAAGGTGTTTCAATTGTTAACATAGATTTTTGAGTTTACTGGGCTAGACTTCTGGCAAACTTTTAACAGAGGGCAATTTAATTTTTTCCTTTTTACAAATAATATCCCTCAGTTCCATGTGACTCTACATTAATTTCTTAATTTTCAAGAACTTTTTTGTAGTATTTTCTACTTTTTGTGGTCTGTGTGTAATTTCCGCATAAATATATTGGTACAGCATAATCATATAAAAGAATTTAAAATAAAAATAAATAAATAAAAGATACGTTATGACACCCTCAATATCTAATACTAGCAAATCCCCTGCAGTGAATAAAAACCAACTGATTATTAAGAGCATGAGTTGATCTTACAAGCTAATTTATACATCCATTCCCCTCCCAATAGATATGATGATGAAGAAGTAATTTTTCATTGAAATCAAAATCATTAATCACAAAATACATTTTTGAAATCACTTTTATCATTTTTTTTCTCTAAAAGATATTTTTCAAAAGTTAATCCAAACACATACATATTGTTAAAGGCCTAAAGTAAATAGATGTATTTCAAACCAAAGTTAAAATATTTTTTTAAAAAATAAGATAACCAA
>QFDD01115594.1:0-10401 GCA_006871305.1 Vachellia collinsii
ACTGACTCGAGGAACAAAAAAATTAAACAAATAAGCTAAGAATCTAGAGAAGAAGAAAAAGATTTCCCCCACTAATAGAGTAGTCATCACAAGATTTCACTGACCTCCCCTTCCCTACATATACCCACATCTATCACCATTGTTCCTGACTTCTTTGACTTCATCACCCTGCAACAATTTCTCCTTGGAGCCTGCAAAACAAGATGTAAATTCCACCACTAAGATATTTTTTTGGACCAAACACCAGTTTCATAGACATTCACAGCAAACTACGAGTACTTACTCTATTCCACAGATAAGGATCAGGCTTCTTATTTACCTCCACCTTGTCAAAAGTCGAAGGATCAATCATCTTCCACCTGCATTCAGGGTGGGGGACACGATGCCGATCATATTCACTCACTATCTGCTGCTTTGTAGAATTGAATTTTGCCTTGGAAAAGTAAAACACAAAAGGCTTTTGGCATGGGTTTCGGCTAACTGGGCGTGTGTTAAATGCGTAAGCCGTGTAATCTGCTCTTCTGTACCAATTTAAGAATGTTCTTGAAGGCATTTCTATCTCCCGTGGTGAGAAAACACCACGAAAAATCTGGACAGCAAAACCCCATGAAACTGATATGGTCCAGCTTCTTGCTTTGTCATAGCAGATGGATTGCTGCATCAGACCTGCCGAGTCCAGCTTCATTGGTATAGTGAGCCGTTTAAGGGCTTCTAATCGAGTCACATTGGGGAAGATTGGCTCAACAACATCAAGGTGGTGCAGTGAAACAAATGGAGTCACAGGATGAGCTGCAAGAAGCCCAAACAGGTTCCCATACACATCATACTGGTTTCAATTAAACAAGAAGCACATGTTAGTAGTAAAACTAATACATCACCAAGTGTGGCTACATTAATGATGGTATTGGAAAAAAATGCCGCTCCAATTTGTTGATTCATTGAAAAGAAGAATAACAGAGCTCCCTCTGTCAGAGACCACCAAATGTTCAATGGCAGCATGACTATACATGCTAAAGAACGCCAAATTACCAATGCATTAGGCGGGAAAACGTAAACCATCAACATTTTATGTTGCCTTTCCATGGCTACATTGGCACAAGTAACAAGTAAAAGACCTGAATTGTGAAGGTCCAAATCTAAAACACTTAACTATCTACTGCATATGGAGTTACCGCACACCAATATAATGTGTTTGAAATTCTTGATACTCATGTCATGTGAGAAATAAAGGGTTAACAGGACAGAGTATTTCCTCCAACTCCAACCACTCACAAAAATGTGGCAGTTTATGCGATGAGGTTCACTGGTGGGTCAAATGTTCAATATCAAACGGATTAAGTTCGGGAGCTAGCATATCTGCTTTAGCGAATTTTCTAAAAGGCATAAGTAACAGAAGCGTAGAACTAGACATATTTTGAAGATAAACTAATGATTTCTAGCACATCACAAATCTTGCATTTCGAGATGATCCAAACCTGGTTCAATCCCTCTCGAATAAGCTACGAGGTTTAATTACGAAGAGAAAAATAGAACTTTCACCAACTGCAAGGTTATCAATAAAGAATAGACTGAGCAAGTAGAGTGGCTTCACGGTTCACAGTAAAATACTAGTAACATTTCGCCTTAGTTTCTCCCCATACAGAGAGAAGTAAATCCATCGGTGTCAATGTGTCACAAAAGACGAACCTCAATGTTTGTCTATATTATTGTCTGATCTTGAAATTACTCGTACAAAAATGAATCACATTTTCTTCAACATTGAGCAGCACCAGCAAGGAGACGGCGAATAATTTAATTCCACTGCAGAGAATTCAATGTGGAAGGCCTTTTCTTTAAGAAACAACAAAGGAAAATGATTGCAAAACCCACCGACACAAGGCCATTTCTCCACTCGTAGTATAGGGACAAAATACCAGTGAGAAGAGTAACATTGAAAGGGAAAGTTCTAGCTTTAACCACTGTACATGACTCACTAAGACCGTAAAAGCCAATACTGTATATTAGGGAATGAAATTACGAATAAGGCAAATCAAAGAGACCCACAGAAACATGGCCGACAATAAATGAGTAAAATTAGTCACTCAATAATGATAGACAAACAGGGTGATGATAACAAACACAGATGATGAGAGTGTAGTAAGGAACCTGACCTGGTGAAAACCGACTTCTTTAGTGAGTGGAACACCGAGTTCGGCCATACACGCTTGCATTCGGTCATCGGAGCCGTAGAGTCCTGGATACCTGTGAATACAGCGGTCCTGCATTTTCACCAGAGCTCTGGCCAATGGGTAGCTAATAGCGAAGCCGCCCCCGCCATACGCCATGTTATACGAAAAGAAGATGTTTTGCAGATGGCTTTCCGATAAGCTACCAATGTAATAGAATTGATTGTGATCGTATTTCCTTAAAACCCTGAGGAGGTTATCGGTGACAAAAACGGTGTCATCATCCCCCATCACGAACCATCTCACATCCTTGAGCCCCAATTTTAGAGTCTCGGAGACGATCCGAGAGATCCGAATGGCGGACCGGTGACCTTGTCGGTTCTTGTAAGGGAAATTGGAAGTATCGCTAGATATCTTAATCGGTGGGAGACCGTCGTTGTCATAGGTTTTAACTTGTTCATCGAGCCACACTATGCCCCTCATTTCCTTGGGCTTATACCACAGCTTGATGTAGTTCTTTCTTTGATGCCAGAGCTTAGCGGAGGCGGCAATTCCGAACACCAAGTGGCGGAGCTCTGTTTGGTTGTTGATTTCTTGAGATTCTCGTCTTAAAGCTAAGGACGTTCGATTTCGAATCGGCCTGGAGGCAGTGGCATTGATTCTGGGAACAGTGCGAAGCGTGGTTGTGGTGGCAGAGGAGGAAGAGAGGCGGTCAGTGGAGAAGGGTCCATCGTCGCAAGCGCGTGATGTGGAAACGAGCTTGAGTGTGTAAACAATATAGGTAACAGAGACGAAGAGTATGAGCCAGACAAGCAGTTTGGGCAAGGTTCGTGAATGCGTGGCAGCTACAGCCATGGGGGAAGCGGAAGGGCTTCTCATGTCATCCCATATTAACTTTTCGGAATCTTTCTGGGTCGCTTTCATTTCCCAGGTATCTCAAATCTTCAGCCAAATTCGTCGCGTAAAAAGGAAGAAAAAGAAGGAATCAGAGCAAACGCATTGCAGAAAATCCCTAAAAATGTTGGTAAGAGCTAAGAGATTGATTATGAGAGCCAGATCCGAGAGAAGGGGTCACAGAATACAACGAAGGCGACCTCCATTCAGAAAAAGAAATGTGAAGAGAGGGGTGAGATCAGAGCCAAAACAATATATAATGGAAGCAGAAGAAGCAGAGAGCGAGAGAGATGAAGCGAAAAGGGCGAAGGGGATGACGCTATAGCTGCAGAGAGGTAAAGGCGATGGAGGGAGAGATATAGAGAGAGAGAGAGAGAGAGAGAGCATGCATACAGTGTATAGGTGCCAAGCCACCCCACACACTGAATAAATCTGGAGAGAAAATGTGAAATGGTTTTTCTAAATATAAGGGGGTACTGATAGAATGAGGTCGAGCCCATGTGAGTGTATTTTGCTCGTATCTATAAATGTGCTGGATGGTGTCAAAGGTAGAGGGGCCATCAAGATGGGGAATGACAGGTGGACCACACTGTCCCTTCCATGTGCACGTAATCACCGCACAGCGAATCCAATGGTGCTACAATGGATAGCTGTGGATGATTAATAGAGCAGCTCGTGTCTCTCTCCTGAGGCTGTAGCTTCTGAACAGATACACTTGTATCATTGTATCACACTCATTCCCTGTGGTCCCTCCAAATTTATCTCCCACTCGCCTTTAATATATTAAAGGGATGGCAGCAAATTTACCAGTTAAGGATAGTAATTTAGAGGTCAATTAGTTGTTTGAAGACGGGGGGGAGGTAATAATATCCCTTTTTATAATGTCGTTGTCAGTGTTCACAGACGTTGATGTATATCCATGGACAAGTTTTTATTGAGGATAACAGCTAATGTGATGTTTGTTAGCGAATAGGATTTTTTTTTCCTCTTTGGAGAGCAGCGTGTTTCTAAAAGTAAACCAAAATAATAAATAAGGGGTTTGGTTTTTTGGGGATTGGAACTTGTATGCGTGCATGGCGTAATTGGAAAGCCCCTCCTTCCAGCAACCAAGTGGATTGCATTACCAAGTAAGGATTGAAGAAAATGCTAAATTATTTGCCACATGGAAACAACAAATTGAAGATTTCTTGGTTGGTGAAGGAGGGAAAGGTCGTCTGAAATAGATGTCTCGTTACGAAAAGAAAGACTGGTTTAGTTTAAGCCTGCAGAGGAGGATGCAGGAGCTGGAGCATTTTACTATAAGGAGTAAGGTAGCATGTATTGCGTATTCTATTCCAAGAGGCAACGCCCTGCGCTCGGAAAGTACATGGGGATGGGATAGGATAGGGACGAAATGCTAAATCTCCTACTGCATAGATAAGGAGTGGGAAGGTTTTACCAACAACCGTTTTGTTTTATTAGTACAATTGATAAGGTGCTCAGCCACGATTCATGAAATTATAAAATTAAATCATATTATCCATACTAATAGTAGTTAGACGTAATGAAATGGGTTAGTTTATTATAAAATAATGAATTATAGTTTCAATCTTTACTATGAAAAAGAGTTGATAGTACCTTAAACATGATTAATATTGTCGATACGAAGATCTTGCTATAAGCTAAATGTAAGCACCTCCATATAAACTCTAACTGATCGTAAAAGCATGCTCTAACCTTAATCTGATACTCAACTCACATAAACTTTAAAACCTTGAGGGAGAAACAAAGAAAGAGGTGAAAATTATGTGTCCAACAACATTTCGAACATGATTACTTTCAGTATGAGATTTATGCTTTAGCCAAAAAAAAAAAGTGCATTGCTAATATGAGGATCCTGCTAGAGATAAAATGTAAAAACCTTCATAAACACGCTTTATTCCTGAAAACATGTTATGACCTTGATCACGCACTTAGCTCACATAAACTTTAAAACGGAGGGGGGGGGTCCTTGTTGGGAGATAAGAGGGAGGAGTATTGGAGAATAAGGCCCATGATGAGCTGGGTCCAAATGGGTGAGCAGATAGTCAGGGTTTGTGAAGGAGGACAAGATAGTGTCTTGTCTGCTGACTCCTGATTTCATCCCCACACCCTTTTATGGAAAATGGATGGTTGGTATTTGGCAATGGTGTGAGTATTGATTTAACAATTAACAATTAATTAATAGGCTGCCTTGTGCAACCTGATCCACCTTCAGAGGCAACTGTTATGTTATGATGGATCTTCAATTAAACCCTCACTACGGTTTAATTAACTGGAAATAATCAATCAATGCGCTGTGGAAACGGGTGAAACCACCATGAAGTTTTCTCAGAAGGGTAAATATCAGGCTGCATTATTTGAATATTTTATATATGATTGGATCATTGCATTAAAGATGCAATCCATCTAAATGGATTAAAACCCTTCATCAATTGCAATTTCACCAGTAATTTGTTTATTTCTTCCAGTCCTCCTTCCTCAACAATGGGCTTTTCCACAATTAAATAATGCTGTTTTTAATAATAGAGGTTTGGGTGCTGGGACCCACTCGGGCAGAACATGTCTTGGACCAAATAATGCTTATTGAGCTACTTATATATCGTTAATGTTCTCGGAATTTTAATTTATAATTTATTAAGTTATAAACAAACTGCTTGTACCAATATTTGTTGATACTATTTTGATCATATTTATAAATCACTTTTAACATATTTTACATAAACTAAAAAAAACCTTAAACCTTATTAAATGTGCCTTAAAATTTAATAACTTTATAACTTTATCCCTATTCAATATCCATTATAATACATAAGATAAAAGTCAACTTATAATAAATAAAAGATAAAATTGTATATTTATATGACAAATTTAATAATATGAATTATAAATAAGATTAAATAAAACATCGTTCCCATCCTAAACAAAGGAGTGTATAATATGGTTTTGAAGGTAAAGGTTACCTTTATTTTGCTTTCTGGCCTACTCAATAGATATAATTATTTGGAGAGTGACATTTAAAGTTGGGAACCAACCAATTAAAATGGATTCTCACATTAAGATGCTGTATTTAATATTACATTTACCCCATTTGGACACCATCGCCGTAACTAGAAGATTCTTTGCGCTCGGCATTGTTTGTTTCCTTAAAAAAAATGATTTTTACTTATGTTGGGGGCAATATCAAGATCATAATAATCCCTACTCCCATATTTTATCTCTTTCTTGAGGTGACACGTTTGTGTAGCTTTTCTGTTTTTGCTTAAATTGATAACCATACACGCCAATGAAATTATTAAACACTGAGTTTTTTTTTATAAAATCAATTTATTACCTTTCAAAAAGGCTCCTAATGTTCTCTGAGTAAATATTATTTGACCATTAACAAGGGACAAAACACAAAAAAATGGCAAAAAACGAAACATTTAATAATTAAAAATACGAAAATGGCCCTTATTATGAAAGAAAGGGAGTGCTTCTTCTCAATACAATGTCTTTTTTTTTTTTTTTTTGAACAAGTGACAAATGCCAACCGTTTGGTTTCCATCTGGATTTGCAGAAACAGTAAACACCCACAATTGATCGTCCTACCCTCAAAAGATTATTCAAATTAATGGAACTGAAGTTTCCTTCATATTTATACAGATATAATGAAATCATGATAGCTGGTAACGAGACTGGATCAAAAACTACCTAAGGTTATTGAACTGAACATCTTTGTTAACTTCTCCATAAAATGTGGTTATTAATAGAAGTAAGCATACTGTTGTACGATGCATATAGCTAATCTCAGTTAATAAAATACGATAGATTTGTTGATGTTGATGTGGCAGTTTCAATAGGAATGGGCAAGAAGGAAATCGAAACTATTTGAATCTTGAACTTTTCTTCGGATATTTCACTTTAAAAGATCTCATTATAGGTGGGACGCCTTCGAAGAAGCTGTATTGTAAAGCCAAAGAAACCGCATTACATGGAAAGTGCCATAATTACACCGAAAAGAAAAGGCATCTCCCAGAAAAAAGTGATCAGAATCCACACTGATGCTTCTCTAAATGGGGATGATGAAAAAGCTAAAAGACCCAGCCACCAAAACACAAGACCTAATTAACCGGAACGAACCAGTACATACAATACAAGTAACAGCGTCATCAAATGTTAACAACGGCTCATTAAATTAAGCTTTAATGGGAGAAGCAGAGTGATGATCATGGCGAGACGACGAGGCTCTAGAAAGCAGAGAGAAGATGGAGTGAAGAGCATTTGCAGCGATCTTTGATTTGATCTGGCCTCTCCTTGGAAGTGGCCTCGAACCTCTCAACCTCTTCCATTCTGGGAACTGACCCACCCTGTTGTTACTCATCTCTGTTACACTTAACTAACCTCTTGGCTTGCCTTCTGATATCTCTCTGTTTTGGGAGTATTAACACAAGCCTGAGGTGCTTGAGTTTATATACACTGCTTAAAGATTAGATGTTGGAGGCAGAAGAAGGAGTCGTCGGCGGGTGAAAGGAGGTTGGGAAGCATGCCAGCTCACGTTTGCGACTGTACAAGATTCCTTCAACAACACGTGCGGGAGGAGGGTGGTGGTGCTGATAAGGATTGAGGAATGAGAATTTGCTGTTGTGGGCATCGGTCGATGATGTTTTTTCTTTTCCTTCGTTTTGGCCTGTGGTAAGGGAGATTTCTTATTTGATTGTTTTGTTGAGGCATTTGGTATAAGATTCTGAACGAGGTTGAGGGAACAATGTGTGGTCTCATCTCCGAAGCTTGTCGTCATTGGGAGGGGTCATGCCAAGTTGGCTCTATAGCAGACGATTCGGTTCACATGGTGAACAGGCTGATTCTCCGAGATGGTTAATTGGAGCAAATATATAATGAACAGTGATGGACACAAAATGTTAACCGCGCTGTATAAGTAATAAAAAAAAATAGAGTATCCTTCCCATAAAGATTTGATACCAACTAAATTGAGCAATAAGCATATACTTTTACTTAAGTTGAGCGAGAAACGTAAATATAATAAAAATAAAATAACAATCTAATTAGAAGAATAATTAAATTTAAACTATAACTAAGGTTAACGGTGATTCTAGATCTTAAGTAGCAACTTAGATTATTATAGCTTTGATTACTTTTTAGTATCTAATTTATCCATTTAATTGCAATTAAGATTATATTTGCTAGTTTAATATTCTTAATTACCTGAAAGGGTCTTTTGACTCACTAAAAAACATTCTAATTATGTTAAGTAATATCTAATTCTTTAGATGATTAGATAATTAGATTTAATAAAATGCATGTCTCATGTGATTATGTAGGTTGGGTATGTATATTTCTATTCTATAAATAAATTAAGTCATAAAAATCAATCCTACACAATTCAATTGAATGTTTAGTCTAAATTTCCTATCCCTAAACTCCTTTAGAACACCAAATTTTGCCCCAATCAGGTTCCTCATTTTTTCAGGATAGTTAAGTATACAATTGAATAAACAAATATAACATTAAAACATTTAAAGATTAAAATTATCATTCACTAATTCATAATCAAACTACAATAATCCAAAATAAAAGTTTAGCTATATAAATTGAATATTCACATAAACAATATAAAAGCTAACCAAACAAAAGATAAAAGAAATATGAAAGAAAATGAAGAAAATAATAAACTAATAATCAGAATTGAACTCTCATTTATGCTATTGATTTTTTGTATCTCCATATTCCAAACCTTCTTTCATTTGAATTCCAATTCTTGTGTTATCGTTAAAGAAAAAAACATCTCTCCTTCTATGTCTTAATGTTCTTTTTATAAGTTTGTAAGTGTTTACTGTGAGTGTTTTCCTTTATTTTTTTTAAATATAAATATATATTATATTTATGAGGAGATTCCCTTTTCTTTGAACTTTTGCGTGTAATAACCCTATTCTCTGGTCTCCAGGAAAAATTACATTTAAGGGCCCTATATCTTCACTCATTAGTCATTACGAACGTCCTATCCTTCTTTAGACTCAGATTTTAACTAATATTACAGTTCTAACCCTATCTCTCCGTATCCCTCCACTTTCTCACGGCTAGATTTTGCAGAAGGATTACTATTTTCTTTTTTATTTTAAAATTTGGATTTACGAGAGAATGATATAAAATAAATTAAATAGATGTAAATATCTATAAATAGAATCTAATATATGTAAAATTTACATCCATTTAATTACAAAATATTCATTTACACTCGCCTAATGGAGGACTAATTTGATGCTTCCTTCTAGCTGCCGGTCAAACCATTGGCCACTTGCCAGTGAACAGGTGTTATATTATAGGGTTTCCTGTAGGATAATGTTTGAGACGGGGACAGAACAGGGATACATGTCTCCTCTTTGTCCGGGCACGTAGCATATAATCTAATCTCCCTTGTTGTTCACAATTAGATTGGCTCCCACGTGCTGAATCAGAGTCACAAAGGTGTGACTCCACTTTTTTATTTTACATAACAATTATGAATGGAGCAAATGGCAACGAGAATTTGTGTCCGCAAATTGGCCTGAGAGTTTATTTAGTTATCTAAAGTATATTTAGATTAACTTTTGCAGAATAACTTCTATCTCAATTTATGTAAAAGTTATTTTTAGAGAATATATTTTAGAGAATAGCTTTTGAAAAGGTTAGAAATAATAACTTTTGGAAAACCTTGGTTTCCACCCCCAAACCATAGTTTTAAGGGTTAAAAACTATTATGGAGAATCTGAGTATATTTGTCCACCACTTTTTAAAACCATGGCTTTGGATCCAGAAACTATTCTACATTTTCGAGGCATATTTATCAACAGCTTCTTCAAAATTATGGTTTTGCTATTTTTCTAAACATGTACTTATACCATATTCACACACACGAATTACGAACGATGTTTTCTTCCGGTTTACAGTCTTTAAATTTGTCAACAATATTTTTATAAATCGATAAAATTTTTTTTTAAAATAAATTAAGAATAAAATTTTGTAGAAATTATTTCAATGAAAGAATATTGAAAAATGTGTTCCAGATCCAACTTTGACAGCACTAATAATTTATGTACCAATAACTGTAACAACACCGTTAAAATATCCACATTTATTATTGACTGTGTCACAGGGAAAAGACAAAAAAATTGTGTCTCATCCATGAGCATAGTGTGGCGTCAAAAAGGAATATATTGAATCGTATCCCGTTACCTAACGAGTACTTTCAAAGAAGATAGTTATTTGTGAAGCAATGAATGACTACGATTCGGTTTGTTCACCTTGTTGTAATGGAAGGATTAAGCGACCAAGAAACAAATAACTT
>QFDD01115607.1:0-10803 GCA_006871305.1 Vachellia collinsii
AAAATGGTTAACATGGTAGCTGATCTTTGAGTGTATATGCAGTCCACTTCTCTTCTAATTAAACTCTTACGTTTGAATCTAATAAAATGGGTTAATCTTTCATGACTTCATGAATTAAAATTGGGTTTTCTTATGAAAGATGTACGTAACACTTAATAGTACCTTAAACAGAATTAGTAAAGAGATTTGGATTTGGAAAAAAAATCTCAATCTCAAGTGCAATAAGAAATGGACTAGGGGCAGGCAAGTCCCACCTCTTTTATGGGTTCCTCTCTCTCCTTAATTCTGTATGGCAGCATCCAAAAAAGAAATCAAAGTGAATGGCCCACACTCTGAGATGCCAGATTCAGAGTTATCTAATATCTTCCCTCTCAAGTTCACCAATTTCCCCAACTACAACCTGACCAAAAACACAGGACGATGTACACCATATTGACTTTCTAGTCATTAGCCACTACGTCACAATATCACGTTCCCTATTTTTCCCTTAGGGCCCGTTTAGTTGGAAGAAAATCTGCCAATGAAAAAGGAAAATCCTCATTTTCCATTGTCTTCCATTGTTTGGTTGCCACTTAGACACGGAAAATGGCTTCCCGCGGGAAGCCATTTTCCTTCATCCATGGGAAGATCTTTTCCCACCAAAAATGGTGGGAAGCCATTTTCCATTGTCCAATGGAAAATGTAAAAGACATATTTACCCCTGAAATATAAATAAAAACTCAATTTTCCTACTTTATCACCATTTTACAAGGCAACATGGTCATTTGACACAATTTTCCTACCTACTTTACCACCATTTTAACCCAACCAAACAAAAATTTTCCTATCAAACCATTTTCCATTCCAGTGCATACCAAACATACCATGTCAAAAAATTTTCCTTTCTCTTCCTTTCCATTCTCTTCCATTCCCATCGATTCTTTAATCCAAACGGGCCCTTACTAATTTTTATATGAAAAATAAAAATAATCAACTTGTTTCATATGTTGATGTGAAAGCATCTCGTAAAATAAATAAATAAATAAATAAGCGCCCCCATACATAAGGCTCTTAAACCCGCGATCAATGCATAAGGCTTCCATGATTTGAAAATTTTAACTTATTTCTACTTACTTTTTATATCTTATAACTTTTCCTTTTCAAATATATATTATCATAAATGTTTTTATTTACTTATCTCTTTCTACTTTTTAAACATTTACTTGTTATTTACTATGTTAAACTTTTCATGGGTTTCAAAAAATTTCCATTCAAATTTCAAAAATATTTAATTTGATTTTTAATGGTTTTACAACAATTTTTTCGTTTATAACTTTCATAAAATCATTTTTATTGATATAATATTTAAGGATGTTCACATATCTTGAAAAGTATTGTCTATTCCAAAAAATAAACATATAACACATTAAATAATAAAAAGCTAAAATCACTGTCTCACAAAGAATTCTGTTAATAGTTATTTATTATATTTATGAAAAAAAAATAAAACATTTACTTATTTGATAACATTTATCTCAAATTCAAAATTTTATTGTATAATGTTAATTTATTTAAAAAGATGTAAAAAATATATATTTTTCCTAGGTTAATCAAGCCAGCATGATTAAACCTAAATACACAAACAAACGGGCTTCAAAAAACCAAACCCCCATTTTCAATCAAATTTAAGGTATATTTAGAAATAACTTTTTTAAATGATTTTACACAATTCAATGTAAGTATATGAAAGAAATTTAATCTCGACTTATGTAAAAATGTTTTTTTAAGTGATTACCAAACAAACCCTTGTAGCTGACAATTTTGCCCGCACTACTTCCAAGCACATAATTAACAAGCATTTTTTATGCATTTATTATTAATATAAATTGATCATTATCATTATCCTGCACCTCAACTATCCAATCAACAAGCAATTTTTAATTGAAATAATGATGATAAGATTCTATGTAAAAAATTTTATAATTAAACAATCCTATGAAACTAAAACCGTTACCGTCAAATCTTCATAGAGTTGTTAACAAAACTCATGGGCTTTTCCATAAACAACTCTATCACAACTCATGATAATGTTAAAGAAATTCAACAGTAAATACATAATTTTTAAAATTGTTTAATCATAAAATTTCTTATACGAAATCTCCTTATCATTTTCCATTTTTAATTCGACTTTACAGGCTAAGGCTTCTTTCCCAGTGAGATTCTGGAGAGATAAACAGATGACACGCCAAGCAAAAAGGGGAACGAAATTGCATTGAATTTATATAACCAGTACAATTCAATTTATACAACGTCAAAAGACATGATATCCTCAGTTCTCACTATGTCTAAAGATCTGCCAGCAAATATTCAATGGTACAGATCACTGATTCCTGCAGAAGAAACTCCACTTTCTATATGCAAAAAAGAAAATTACAGCTAGGTAAACATTAGAAAGATTAACATGAAAACAAATACAGCTGTTTGGTTCTCTTGCAGCATAAACCATCCAGCTTTCTTCGAAATCGGGGTAGAGGTAAAATGAACAAACTGAAAAGATCCTGAAACGGGGGATTTTGGAAGAAAAACACCTAACCTCGACAGGATGTTCTTTCCTATTGAAATATTGGCAAGGCGAGAGGCTTATTCCCCTCCTTTAAGCTTTGTAGTAAAATAATAAATGATAAAATTTTGAAATGAAAAGAAATAGAATATTTTTCAACAAGTCTGCTTCAGCACCACTCTTGCTAATTCCCTTCTTGCCACCCACCCGAAAAAAAATTCGCCAAATGAATATAATACCTCAAGAAATTAATTACCTATCTCAATAAGATGTAAAGGGTCAGAATGACTAGACAGCAAGCTGATCCAGTTGCATTTGCTCGAGCCAAGCTCCTACCACAGAATTATCAATGGATTCAACTTGAGATATTGAATTAAATTTTTCCGCAGATGCAATGGGACCAGAAGCCGCCAGCTTCTCTTTAATCATCTCAGGAGGGGATTCCTTGACAAGAGACTGAACCCAAGATAGATCAGGCTCTTCCCCATTGCTCCCATGCTCAAATGAAGACAATTTTCGCAATCGACCCAATTCGTCACCATTCATTGACCAATCAACTTTCCCAGTAGGAGATCCCCAATTAGACCATGAGTTTCCAGGAGAACCAACAACTGAAGCAGGAATTTTGGAGCCAAGATCCCTTGAACTAAGACTACGCAGTTGTTGCTGCTGCTTCTCACGCTGAGCAAATGGAGATAACCGAGAGCTCATGGGAGATATTGGATCCACACTTCTGGGTGACATCCTTCCAGGAGAAGACACACCAAATGGGGCTTGCAATAGAGGATGCTCAGCATTCTTAGGAGACAAAACATTTGTATTTATGGGTGATAGAATACTTTGAAGCTGTTGAAACTGATTGAGAACAGCAGATTTGTGTGTTGGAGAAAAAACAGAACCTGCTGCTGGATCAGAATACCGAGGAGATGAAGAAATTTCATTAGAAAATAGCTCTTCAAGATTAGATGGGGTTAGTGTCTTGGACCGACCAGCTCGGTTCAAAGAAACCGCAGCAGGTCGGGGCTGTGAGAAACAGCCCAGATCATTCAAAAGGTGTTGCTGGCCATCAAATTCTGGCAACATGTTCAAGTCTTGTGGTGGAATGTCACGGGCACTAAGAGAAGATCTCAAGCGACTAGATTGAAGATTACTTCCTGGAAGATGAAGGGCTGGCACATTGGGCTGTGGCCAGGCTGCCGATGAGTGTGAGATTCCGTTACCAGATGGAGACATGGGCTGGGTAAAGTGAGACGGAGACATAGAAGACGCTGATGAAAGAGAACCAGGTAACAGGTTCATTGCAGCAGCCATATCCATGACATTGGGAGCAGAGGCAGATGCTCGTGGAGAAGGGACAGCAGATCCAGTGGACACATAAAGTGGACGCAACTCTTCTGCTGTGTGAGCAAAAAAACACACCCTTCTATTACAATTTGTGCCATCTTTGCAGAGCCGAGTGCGATATTGAGCAGGGTGTAGCCAGCATTCAAATACTCCATGTGCATATTCACACATATCCCCCCGCCTACAAGCCCCCTTCTGAAAGTCAGGACATGGTACACAGCTGTAATGGAATTTCCTGGGGTCTCTCCTACGAGCATTTTCTCCTGGATGAACAAAAGGACACTCAGTCCAATCATGAGAGTATGCACGGGAGCAAGGACGAACCTTGAATGAGAACATGCGAAACTCATCCGTAGCATAAATGCTGTTTTTTATGTCAGGAAGTGATGGATCAATTGGATACTCTTTCTTCTCCGAAGTAGAGCTAACAGGGGTATCAGCAAACTTTGACGCCACTGGAGAAGAAGGTGAGCCTGAAGGAGAGGATGGTAGTCCATTCTCGGGGGAAAATAAATTGGCAGGTAAAGCAGGACTTGATGAATTAACATGTACCGGAGTGGAGCAGTCACCAGTAGAGTTATGAGACGCACTATCAGAAAGAAGTTCCTCCAGTATCGCTCTCATGACTTGCAGCTTCGGATGAACAACAATAACATCAACAGGACGATATCCCCTAGCATCCTTGCAACTAAGATCAGCACCAGCTTCTAAAAGAAGCTTCACAACATCAACTGCGTTATCAGATCCACCTGAAGCAGCACAGTGAAGGGCAGTACTCTTGCTTATCCCACATGTGAAATCAACATTGGCCTCTGGATAAGAGAGTATAAGTTTAAGAACATCAATACTACCATAGGTAGCAGCAACCATTAATGGAGTTCTATCGTCAAGAATAATTTGTTTTGACCCCATTTGGCGACAATACCAAAGCCCAACTTCGTTTATTGAAGAAACATCCCGATCTAGCAGTAGTTTAAAACCTTCAACATCATTGTTAGCAGCAAGTTCCAGTAAGCTGGAAAAAGAATCTTCTGTATGGACAGTTAGCTTTTTCATGTCTTCGATATTAGTTGCACCTTCTACAGTAGACGAAGATGAAGTTGAAGAGGATTTTGATTTATCTGGGCCGCTGCACATGATTCAATTAGCTGCAGCACAACAATCATGAAGTTTAATTAGATCAGCCAGAGGAAAAAATTAATAAATTAAGAATGATATTAAAGATCAACCACAACACTTTTAAACTGCTGATCAAACAAATATCAAGCTCAAAATAGCACAAGTTCAGGGGGGAAGTAGAAAGCTGAACATGAAGAAATCAATTGTGCAAGACAAAAAACTACATAAATCCACACAACTTAATCCCAAATTTACAGAAATAACAGGTGAAATTGGACGAATATTCCAAGGTGAAGAGAGGGAAAGATTCACGGCAAGTAATTGCCGAAAACATGCTACTGATATTCAGATAGTCTATAAGACAAAAAAAAAGGGCTATAGTAAATGAAACAAGCTTTAGATTTCAAAAAATTATAGAAGGGTGAAAAAGAAACCAAGGGTAAATCACTCATAACATGTACCAACTCAACAAAGCAAAAGGTCAGGCTACTCTTCCGACATATTAATAGGCTTCAGCTTTGCAAAATCGTTTAGCTTCAACAATTAGCTACTGGGGAATATGCTCAATCCATACCACTACCACAAAACAAATGCTCCCATGAACTAGATCTGGAGAAAAACCAGAATCGTCTCTTTAAAAATAATGATTAAAGTTAAACCCTTCCCGACAAAATTAAAAATAGATATATAAAGATAAGAAAATGATTCTTATTCCAAACAAAGAGAAAAGCCACCTGCTGTGGAGATCAAGAAAATAGTGCCGTTTAAGAGGAGTAGGTTACAAATTTGAGGAAAAAACAAATTTTAAAAAGAAAAGTTCATACGTCAGGAAAGACTCCACTGCAAATCTAAGGTTCAAGAAAATCTTCAGAAATTAAAAGGAATTGCCGATCAGCTTCAGAATCATTAACCAACATCGGTTTGAACCATCCAACAAAACCACCACCGAATGGTGAAGATGAAAGGTAGATAGTTAAAAATACACAAGTAATGTTAAGTTTTCCTTTTACCCGTCATCTCTTACCACGAATCATCAGTGACGGGAGAATATAAGATGATAAAATTAACGCAAAGTAGCTTTAACATGACGGACAGTAAGTAAAAGCCTAAATTTTTAGTATCAGCTTGACACCCTCGTCATCATCTCAGAAGTTGCAGATCGGGTCAGAAAAAACACAAATAAAACCAAAACTTCAGATAAAACGAAAAAAGTAAAAAAGCCAAGGAAAATAATCAGTTCAATCCAGCATCAGAACTCACCAATTATCAGTGGAAGAGGTGAAGATCAGCTTGCGAATTCGATGGAAAAACAAAAATTACCTACTCTCAACAGACTGAACAGAAATTTCAAGAGCCGAAGAAATCTCCAACATATCAAAAAGATCTGGTGTAGATAAAATTCACAGCTTCCACCTCCATCGATAGTACCGAGGAAACATGGGGAAGAAAGATCAGAGACACCCAGAAAAAATTTGCTCGGAAGGAGTAACGTCTCAAAATTGAAATGAACTGACATGAAATGCAGAGAAATTTAGGGCGAATTTAAATTTTGGTGCAGATTATGAAATGCAGATGAAATGATACTGAAATGCACGCCAAATGAAGTCCAAATGAAGTCTCACGTGGGTCAGTCGAACCGACCTGTCCGGGTAACCGGTTAAAGTTGAATGAATCCGGCTTGAACCGGTTGACGTGGTTGTGGGGAGATTTATTGGAATCTTAAATCGGATTGGAATTGAGATTTGGAATCCGCCAATAATAAAGTGACATTTGGGGGAACGAGCGGGTTAGTCCATCGTGTGAACTGTGTTGGGAGAGTCAAATAGAAGGAAAAGGCGTGTAGCACCAGACCATAGAAGTCATCACACCAAAGTATGTTGCTACTGTGCCCTCCGATTTTTCTTTAATTTTACTTTTGCTGGTTAAAATTAAATAAAAAAATAAATATGGAATCTTTATTTATAAAAATGATCAGTATGAAAGGAAATGGGTAAGAAAAAAGAAGAAATAGAATGAATAGGAAAATACATGAGAAAGAAATGTAATTAATTGAGGGTAAAAATGAAAGTATTATAACCCTATATGTATTAATATTATGAAAGCACATTCACGTAAACCAAAGCAAAACTTATTATATATATTTATCTTATAGATTTTAAATTATGTTGAAAAAGTAATTTCCCACTAATTCAAACACACATCATAACGTTTTTGAAAACTAGAATCCTCGTACTCTCAATCATGATGTAAAGTTAACTTCAAGTGGATGGAATTTTATTTCATTTTAATCAAGTTTTTGTTCTCTTCTATTTTTATTAGATCATTATAATTTTCCTAATTATAGACATTGGTTGATGTATATGTACTTTTGAACCTTTACCCATTACAAAACCTAACAATCAATGTTTGTTAACCAAATTATTTAAGGATAAAAAGGTTAAAATGATCTAAAAGTTTTCTCTTAAGGTCATTTGACACCTAAAACTCGTATCATCTGTAATTATTCAACTTTTTAACATCATCTTATCATATCTTATATTAAAAAAAATTGGTGGCATTTTCTTTAATGTAAATACTATTAAAAAGTGAAATTCCTAAAGTATCATTTTCCAACAATTGTTATCCATTTTATTAGACTTCCTTCAATTTAATGTTGTATCCAACAATTTTTTTGGTTTAATTTTGTTTGGTTTCAACAATTTGTTGAGACTCAGAGCTTCTTTTACTTCTCCATCTTATTCTTTCTACAAATTTCAGATTATTCGAGGTTGACTGATTTTAATTTTACATTGAAATGAATTCTTTGGATTTTCATGTGGTGGTGAATTTTTTTCTTATTTATTATCGGTGGTGGATAAGTTTAGGAGCATATCTGTTAATCAATTCTGAAAATCAATTTCATACAAGTCGAGACAAAACTCTTTCACATACTTATCTCATATTGTATGAAATTACTTTTCAAACCAATATTTTGTTACTTCCCAAATAAGCTATAAGTTGGAGGATTTTTTTTGGGAAATGTTACTTCAGAAATTTGACATTTTAATTGTATATAAATTAAAAAATACCATGTATAGTCTTTAATATAAGATTTATTTGACTAATTTATGAATGAAAAAAATAATTAAAGAGAATATGAGCTCCAAATGCCTGATGTTCATAAAAAAAATTTGAGGACATTTTTTCCCTTTTACCGTTACATAGTTTGGTCAAACTTCTAAATTATTTTTTCTCTTTAACCTAGCCCTTTCTTTTTTTCCCCATCAATTTGAACTCTTGCTACTCAAACTTCAAATTCAAAATATTAAAAAATAGCTAATAAATATTGGATATAAGGAAAAAAAGTTAATTTCTTACAACACGATAAACTAAAATTTAAATCCTATATTAAAAACTAGAGAAAGAGATAACATAGAAAATTGTGCAGCATTGATAGTAATTATGTAATAAAAACAAAGATGATGCTGAAACATAAGATAAGTCGTGGAATATATGCACAATTATTCAAAATTAGGTAATTAGGCACCAGTCATATCAAATTTTGAATGTCTATATATCCACATGTTTTTTTGTGTGCCCGCATATATAGACACGCATATATACTAAGGACGACAAAAAATTAGAAGTCTACGTAATTGGCCTAAGTCCATGTACTACATAATTTACTAATTATAATACTAACTATAATAAATAAATACTACTATTCATTAGATTTTGTAAACTATGTCATTTTTAAATTAAATTTTTGCATCACAATTGTTATACATCTCATTTTATCTTTGCCGTTTGTACTGAAATGACATCAGCAGGTTAATAAGATGTAGCTTTATCTAAAAGAAAATAAAAATCAAATAAAAAATAAGCTAAACGTTTTAAAATATTATTTTAAAATTATGGGTAAAGGGATATTTTACTGAAGTTTGAATTAATCATTCTTGATTTGTATGTGAAAGGAGATAAGATTCTCATAAATTGAATTCCTTGATTTGTATTAACCTTCTTTTTGGCTTTCACAATTTTTTTAAAAAGGAATCAATGGTTTATGGATAACAATTATTATATTTTAAATGACCTTTTTTTTGTCAAAAGAAAAAAATATGTTCTCTTGTGGTCTTATTTATAGGGAAAATAGGGGATGAATTTTTTATTCATATTTATAAGTCACATCATTAAATTTTTATATGAATATACATTTTTTGATCATTCATTTATTATTATATTGATTTTATTTTCATGAGGTTTAATGTACATTAAATAAGAATAAAGTTGGAAAGTTTTTTATTTTATATAGGAAAAGTTTGGGTAAGTTGGGTATGAGAGATTACTAGGTCAAACCATGCCTCTAGATTCAGCGATTGCATTCAAAGATATTTAGGGCTCGTTTGGTATGCTGGAATTGATTTTGATGGATATGGAAATGGAAATGAGATTTAAAAACATGTTTGGTATGTCTATGGAAATCATATATAATATGGGTCCGTTTGGTACGCTATAATTGATTTTGATGGATATGGAAATGGATATAGATATGGAAATGGAAATGAGATTTAAAAACATGTTTGGTATGTCTATGGAAATCATATATAATATATATTCTAAAAATATATTAAACATATTAAATGACCCATGTACCCCTGAATTTTTTTTTTTAAAAAAAAAAACCTCCCCATTACCACCAGAACTTCCACCCTCAAGACATGAGTTTGGAAAGGCAAAGGTGAATCTCAGAAACTTTGCAAACTTTGCTCTGTTGAGGGGAATCTCCATGCGTTCGTCCACCATTTAGGGGACTAGATCTCATGCTTGAGTCAGTCAACCGTAAATGAAAGGGATTGGTTTTTCGATAATGTGCTTGAGTTTATCTGCTGTGAACATACTCATGTTTTTCCGTTCAGCTTCCCATTGTCATCGAGAAAGTTAGACACATGGAAAATGGCGTCTCAAGGCTGGGGGTAGAGGGGAAGGCAAGGGGGATGACGACCATGGAATATGCATGTACTCATCGGAATTTCAGATATGGGTCCACAGCCTTCAAATCGGATAGCTTTTGACGACAAAGCTATAAAGAAGGTGAAGTTGTGGTTAAAGAAGGAGAAGAGGATGAAAAGATGAGGAAGACGCACAAATCACAGCTCACCGGCGCGTCAAGTGTGAAGGTCGGCGGTGGGGTCAAGTGTGTCATCGACGGTGGACTGCTCATGGGTGGAGTTGTACTCACCATTGCCAGGGTGCCGTCGATTTGTGGATGAAGATGAAAAAATGGAAAGGGTAAAATGGCAATTCCATGGAGTTGGATACATTTCCATGGGGTGACTCATGGATAGGGATGAGCAAGTAACCCGTAACCCGATGAACCCGCCCGGACCCGAAGATAAAATTGCCCGATTAAGCCCGCCCAAAAAAGACCCGTCACGGGCGGGCTTAAACGGGACGGGTTATTAAATTACACGGGCGGGCTACGGGCACACCCTCGGGCTGCCCGTGCCCGCCCATATATATTTACATATATTTTATGTATTTATTTTTATATATATTTAGTGTTTCATCTAACATACTGTAACTTTGTTGGGTTTGTTGGCAAAGGCATTGGCTTGAAACTCCAATGTCCTGCGTTCGATTCCCACTGTCCACATATCTTGATTGCCTTTTTTTTTAACATCAATCTTTATATACAATCATGAATTAAAAAAAAAAAAAACCTTTACCCACTTCCGCTTGAAACTCTTTCCTCCTCTACTCCCTATTCTTTTTTTCACCTCAAGCGTAAACCATCATCCTCCCAGTCCCCCCACCGTCGCCGC
>QFDD01115615.1:0-10750 GCA_006871305.1 Vachellia collinsii
GTAGGATCAAAGGAAGTAGTCATGTTGAATTCGTATGCAGGCTTCAATGCTCTATCAATCTCTCTAAAGTTTTTTTTCCCTTCCAAAACAATCTCTTTAAAGCTAAGAATAACGAATTTTTTTTTTGTAAGGTTTGGTACAATGAAATTTTAAATAGTGTAAAAATATATACAATCATTTAAAGATAATGTAATTTTAATCTTACCATCAAATATAATTAAACTATATCTTAGAGTCCCAGCGGCATAGCCAATGAGAGTTGGCACAAATGGTAAGGAACAGATTTGAGATTCTAAAAGGATGCAAGTTCGATTCTCTCTACCATTGTGAGGGCTTCTTTAGTAGACGATCTCGTAAGTCTCTTATAAATGCTCTCTGAGTCTTGAGGCTGTGCCCTGACCTTTATGGGATAACCGATGCCGAACACACTTAAACCATTTTCTATAAAAAAAAAAAAAAAAAAGAGTCCCAGCGGCATATTAGTATTTTGTACATGATACTGTTATAATTTGATCAATTTCTCCATAATATTCAAGAGAGGTTGGCAAAAAACAAAAAGACAACGAAAGAAAAGGGAGGTAGAGAACTGAAGCGAAATGGTGGCGGGAATAAGATGAGGATTGACTGACGCGCGCCTGCAAGAACTACCACGACGCGCCAGTTTCGTGCCATCTTAAATGGGAGAAATGGAAAAGAAAATCCAAAAATCCTAATCATAATATTACATCCCTCCTCCTCGGTGATAGTCGCGCGTGCTATCGGCCACCTTTGACTGTGAGTTCCTTTCCCTTTTTCGAATCTTTCTCAACTCTTGAAAAATTTCTTGTAGAATTTTGAAGAGGGAATTCATGAATTTGATTGTTTTCTTTGTTAATGGGAAAATTTAGAGAATTTTTTTTTCGGATTCAATTGGAAGTAAAGTTTTGTTTATGCAATTTGTTGGGGTCAATATGATTGGCTGCGGTTTCCTACCTTTTCTCTTACTGATAGGTTTTTGGCCAGTTATTCTAGGTTCTGTTCGACCGTTGTTTTTTTCTTTCGCAGCTCTTAAAAAACTGAACTAGGAGTTTTGGGATGAAGATCTCATGCACATCCTTAGTGATATGAGCCAAGTTATAGCTGAGACTGAGTCCATTTTCCTGACCTCGAAAATAATTTTAGGTTAAAGCCTTATCTTCCTTGATTATGTGCCATTCGGTGACGATATTACTAGAATGAGTGGCTGCTTTTAGCTTAGGAAACTGTTTCCTATTAGCTATCAGTATGATTCGAAGCAGGAAGAGTTATCGTCATTATCATCATCATTAGAGTGCCAAAATCATACTAATTGGGTTGCAAAAGCTTGTGGCCCTGCATCCTTAGCTTTAGGAATCCTTGAAATAAGTGGGCTACTGTTGTTCTGGTATTCATATCGCAGAATTAACATTTTCATATTCGTGCACCTTGTCTGTTTTTTCATAGAAAGTCCCCCCACCCCCAAATTTTTATGAAGGAAATGCCAGCACAAATGTGTAATGATGTTGTTTTTCATTATTTCCAGCTGGTGAAGCGAAGCTGATATCAAAATCTTTTCTGGAACTGTAGTGTGTGTGTATGATATGATGGATAGTGAGAACGAGTTTACATTTTGTCAGGTATAATAAATACTTCTTCTAGACAGTTAAACTATACATATTTCTTTTTCTTGTGTGTTTTGCAATTTGAATTTGCAATGTGAATTTGCTTGATTTTGTCGCCTTGCTTTGCACATTTCTTTCTAAATTTGATGTTATGATTATATAGGTCAGTTCCCCTGTTAATCAGGATGGTCTTGAAACAAACAAACTTGCTTCAGATATGGGTGATATTACCATAAAAGAAGAATCCTCTGATGCAAGTCGCAGTCATAGTGAGACTAATGACATCCCTTGGATGAATGGATTACCACATAATTCCAACTCCAAGAAGCAGGCTTCAGTTGGTTCTTTGTCTTACAGTGTAATTGACACAACACCATCAAATCAGGCACAGGAATCAAATACAAAAGCCGTGTCAAGTGATGCTGAGAATTCACTTCAGAGGTCATCAGAACAAAGAAAACCAATGGAAAAGCCAAAATCTCGGGCCAAAGTTCCTTTTGAAAAGGGCTATAGCCAAATGGACTGGCTAAAGCTTACTCGATCACATCCTGACCTTGCAGGTTCACTTTTGTTGAAAACTTTGTAATTCAATTATTCATTTAGTTGTTCTGGAAACTTCCTCAAAATTACTTAGTGTCTTGCAAGAAAATAACTAAAAAGAAACGCCATTAATTGTCCATTATAGTTGAAACTCCCCCCATAAATTTTACTCTCAATATTTCCTTTTTATTCTCTCCCCATGTTGTCTCTTCAACTACTTAGACATCAACATAAGTTGGTAGGTGATGTCAATGGGTTGGAAGAAAGCTAACTGCTACAGACATTATTACTTTTAGTATCTCCATGAATTGACTCCAATTGTGGCCTTTCAAACTGTCTGTATCTGATATTTGCTGAGTTCCTTGTGATGTGACTGGAGGTTTATGCAAGAAAAGTTTTTAATTATTCCCAGACTTTTTTTTTTTTTTTGGCATCGTACAAGTTATTCATATTTGAACTTGTCTCTGTTTAACTTACTGCCCATTCCCTGCTTATGCGGCTGCAATTCCTCATCATAAAGAATTCATTTTGTCTGTCCAAAGAAGATTGTGTAAGCTACGTGCGCCTTTTTGCTTGAGCTGGCAGGAGCACCTGTATTCCTAATCCTTCATTTTATATAACTTTTGGAAGATGTTACTGACCAACAGCTTATATTTATAATAATATGTTTCACCTAAAAGCTTTTTAGATGCCAGCCCACCACTTAATTCTGTTCTGATATATGAATTATCTGAGTCTTGACATCTTTTTGGAAGTAATTTTAAATCTAAGCCATCTGATTCCAGTTTTGAAGGGACAGTCAAACAGGAGACTTATTTCTATGGATGAAGTTAGACAAAACCAAACAGAAGGGAAAATGTGGACTGTTTTAAAAGGCCGTGTTTACAATATAGCCCCATATATGAAATTTCACCCTGGCGGTATGCTTATTGTTTCATTTTGCAAGTTTTGGGTTTAGTTTTATGAATTCATGAAAATGTACTCTTCTCGAGAAGAGTTAGTTTTTCTTGCTTCAGGAAAGGTTATATTAACAAAATTCGTCTCTCAGGTGTTGATATGTTGATGAAGGCAGTGGGAAAAGATTGTACCTCTCTGTTCAGTATCCTTTTTGCAGTTTTTCCAATGTGAAGTAATTTAAGGTTGAGCATTATTTCAATGAATATATTGTCATATCATTTTGGTAGATCGCTGAGTCAAATTACTGGTCGAAAAAAAAAGGATCGCTGAGTCAAATTTCATGCTTCCTCTGTGACCATCATCGAAACTTGATAAATGGCTCTTGCTTGCAAGAGACATTGAATAGCATGCTAAAAATTACACTCCTGAGTTAAGTCAACTTATTGCTGTACTTTTTTTTTTTTGTTGTTGGAGGAATTAGAGTTTGGGAAGCACAATTGCATTAAATGACCCAAAATTATCTGCAGCGGAAGCAAGCATGATTTCCGAGTATCAGACCCCATTACTTTCGAAATCTGGCTCCATCTAGTTTGTTGATTAGTCTCATCTCTCTTTCATGCATATCCCATGTATGAGAACCTGTGATTGAAGTCATAGACTCCTAGGCACACTGGGCTTGCTCATCTTTTTGAGGATTACTTTCTCTTTATACTTTTATGTACCATGCTCAGCTTCTGCTCTTCATTCACTACTCACCTATTTATAATTTATCCTTAATTATTTAATCCAGATAAATACCATGCTTGGGTTAATGCAGAATTCTTATTGGAGAAATGCCTTGTGGGTACTTTCGATGATAGTCAGTGAAGAAAGTATATTTGTGTACTAATAAGGATTCATCGCATCTCATGAAAAAGCATATGGAAACTTGCCTTGGCTCCATATACTGGCAAGGGTTCTTGTACAATGAGGAATAAAATTTTTCACATTCTTATTTTTATAGAATCCCAACCGGAATCTTTTGTAAACTGGGATATTCGATTAGTATTTAATATATGATTGTTGAATCTGTTCAGTTTAATGAACTTGTAACATTCTGGTATCCTCAATCTTATTGCTCAACAGAGTTAGCTGACACATCAAATACATGGCACCGGAAAATGCACCCACCTTGGTTGGTCCATTTAGGAATGCTATGAACAAGATAGGTGTAGCTAGATAGCAAGTCTCAACTGGGTTAGGTTAGGAATTGAAAAAATTAAACTGATGACATTCAAGGGCTAGGGTAATCTTGTTGGGATGTGTAAAGCATCCACGTTTGCATCTTCTAATAATTGGTTGGAAATGTATGCACCTAATTCTGTTCGGTAATTGGATACTGATAGCTTTTTGTGAGGATATTTAGGGTTTTTGCGAATATGCAAGACAAATTACAAGTGGCCATCGGCCATGGTGGAAAAGCATTTGGCTGATTAAGCACTGATGTTTCATATTCGAGTTCCAGTGAATGCGATACTTTGAATACAAAATATACTATTAAGAGAGCTATTTCAGATTTAGAATCTACAATATTTGAATCTGACTCAATTAGATAACTATAAAAAAATGTGAGACAGATTTTAAATTAGCTTCAAACTTTTGGATGAAAAACCGTTTGAAGTGTGGCAACAAGTGAACATCAAGGCAATGATAAGATCTGATGCAAAAAATGATTGTAGGTTAGTATATTGACAACTTGAGACTTTTTAGTGATTAAATTGTTTCTATGAAGTCACTGATAATTCTTCCTAATAGCCCGTTTGGTTCACGGAGTTCATAGTAATGCAATGGTTATTGGTAAGCAGTTTCATTTCTATAAAATAGATAACACAAATTCAAATCTAACAAGCATGCTTATTGGGAAAGATAGAAATAGTTACACTCTAAGTCTTGAAAGGGACTAATCTCAAATCCAAAATGACTTAGAGACACCCTTAGTAACTCACAAAAATAGGTATTTAAAGGAAACCAACAAACATTTATTAAAAAAAAAAAAGTAACTCAATTAATTTCCTTTAATATATATAAATTGGTTATCTACTCCCAGCATAGCCAATATCTGATTATTGAAACTTTAACAGATCAAGATTGCTCTCGAGGAAGTTGAGTGTACAACACATTGTCACGGATCAGGATGCTTAAACTCATTCATGTTCTCTTGTTTATTTCCTGCCTCATAGCATGCATCCACCTGTGACTGTCTGGTTCAAAAGATCTGGTCTCTGTCCCTACTTGATTTTACACATATACTTTGCATATATATATATATATAGAGATCCAATCTTATCGCTACACCAAAACACACACCCTTCCATGGATCTCTCCTATAAGGTTCACATGGGCAATCCCACTATTTCTATGATGTTCATGTTAGATTTTCGGAGACTCCTCCTTCACTAGTGATGTTTATTTACTTCTGTGTTTCATATTCTTTTCGTACTGTTGATTTAACTATATTGTGAGCTAGACGAAGCCATGTTCCTTCTCATCTCTCATGAGAAGTACGGCTTCCTATAGATTTTATAGTATTTATAAGCGCACACAAATATATATATATATATGAATATTAATTAAACCCATTATATTATCCTTCATTAATCTCATATATATAACATACAAGGCAAGCAACTTCAAAGAAGAGACAAGTTTGGAAGTTCCCAATGCCTCGTCAAGCACAGCACATGATGGGTCACAGGGTTGCATTCAGTGAGAGGTGTTTGCTTCGTTAGCTGAGTAATGCAGGCATGGTCTCTTGCTTGAGCTTGATGTTGCCAATCGCATGATTGAATTGAAGATAAGTAGGACCGCTATCTCCATGAAACAAGCATGGAGATGAAACTCAATATAAACTATATATATACACACACCCTATAAAATATCAAACAAGTCGTACTTTTTATAAGTTATAAACAGTATAACTCATTTCTTGACGCACACCGGTTTCCGTCAGAAGTTGTCTAAAAGAGACTATCGATTTGTTAGCAACCTAAGCTTGTCCTTTAAAGCATTTTTGGCGAAAGTACATTACTGATCTCATTACGATGATCTGCATCAAATGTGATGTTATTTTAGATTTCAGATTATAGTCATAAATTCGAACTATACAATTTGAAAAGAAAAATGTAGATACGTAAATTAAATGAAATGAAAAATTCTAATTAAATCCATTCGAAGTATCAAATTTTAGATTATGCTTACATTTTTTGACAAATTTTTAGTAAAATCAAGAGGACTAATCAGTGATTCCTGAATTTTGTTGAATGACTATATATTGCCTCTAATTTTTCTTCAAGGTAAACTCTTTTCCCCCCAAACCCTCTCCGTTAGTGACCGGCACTCCAATGACAATTAGTCTTCTTTGCGGTTAGTGAGAGGTATTGAGGTCAATTTACAATATTCAGAAATATCTAATTAATTCTATGGCTTGTATAGGAATTTGTTAAGAGTGTAAGTATGAATATGAATTTTAGTCCGATTTAATCAAAACTTTTCTTAAATCAATCAAATTCATTTGGAATTTGAATACTTAAATTTAACAATACCTTGACCTAAAGAAAAAAAAAATTCCGTTTGAAATTATCCTTCTGTGCATAGAACCTCACGCACATATGATGTAACCGAGACAAAACTCATCTCACATACTTATCTCGGATTGGTTACAATCATTTTTTAAAAATTAATCCCAAACAAGCTATATATAATAGGAGTTTACATTTGTTTTATGTCGCACATGGTGAGCCCTACACTCTATTGGAAAACTTCCAAAACATCATCAAGTCAATTACTTAGTTTAGAAAAGCAGAGGAACAGTTTAAACAAAACGACAACAAAGCCAAGTGTTGTATGAGTCGTTTTGCGCGTATCCATGTCGTGACAAGATACTCGAAAAAAATAATTCTTGCAGTTAGATCTCAAGAAATTGACGTATCTTGAATTTGAATCCACCGGATCGTGCCTAACCACATGTCACATGCTTCTCTCCATCGCTTGGAAGACCCCTTCAACTACAACTAAAATATATCGATACTTGTTTGAATTAACACCTTTTATGTGATTTATCGTATAAGTATATTAAAGAAATTTTATCTCAACTTAATATATCTATAACGTTAATGCAAACATGGTTTAAATTTTGTTAAACAATTAGTTACTTGGATCAGTCTTTGATGCATAATATGAAAACTCTACTCAGTCAAATAATCAATTGTTTCCATCAGTCTTTAACCCATAATCCATAGTATTTAAAACTCAACCCGGTTTAGCTGTGCAAACTATTGAATCAGTTTCTGACTAGTCCTGTCAAGAGATTTGCCAAAAGTTGGATTTATTTATTTTCTTGAACCTGGAAAGATATCATTTTGAGTTTAAAAAATAGTAGTCCATTATGTTTATGTGTCAATAGCTTTGCTTTTGTTGTATTGTGCGTGCTATATACATAAATATTTTATTTACTTGTGGATTAATAGTTTTTTGTATTTAAATATTACTCTTAATATGTAAAGAAAAAAAATAAGAAAATGATGAAATTCAGACACTTGATAAGTAAGTAGTAACTTGAGAGTCTCTTGATAAAATAATTATGAGAAGAGGACAATAAGTCTTATCCTCAAGCAATTATACAAACTTGAGTTTAAGCAACTGTTTGAAAATTTCCAATTCCAATCACAAGGTATTTTTAATTACTTTAGTTGAACTGAACTCAAATTCAAGCAACAGGGAACACCACAACTTGATCAAGGACAGGGCCACAAAGAGATCCAAAGTCATCGACTCTGGTATGGTAGTAGGAGCTGTAGAATGTGATTCTGGTCCTGGGTTCAATTGCTTTGAATCTGAAACTTGCAGTCTTAAAGCCTCCCTTCCCTACAGAATTGTAAGGGACTTTAAGGGTGTCTTTGGCGGCGAAAGCTTCAACCATCATTGATCCGTGGCAGCCATTTTTGGCGTCTCCGACGGCAAAAGTGAGGTTGTAGACTTTGTTTGGGACTGTTCTGAGGATCTGAGCAATGGCACTTTCCCTGCCTGCAACAAGCTCCACTGCTCCATGTCCAAATGGGACATTGAAGTGCCATGAGTCAATGAACTTCACAGCTTTGAGTGATTCAATGATCCAACCAGGAAGTGGAGACAAGAAATCTTGCTGCTTGGGAGGGAGAAGAACACCATTGGTAGAGTTGAATATAGGGAATGGACCTTCTTCAAAGCCTGAGTTCTTCACCAAATTGCCTGCAAAACACCAAACATGACAGTTTTAAACACACTTGAATAGGCAGAACAGAAATCCCAGAGTTTAATGTCTCTAATACAATTTAAAAAAAAAAAAAACTTCATCCATGTGGCTGGCTATGGTACAGATTTGATTTCCAACTGAGAAACTATTAGATTAACTCAGTCTATAACAGATACATAGATTAAACACTGATCATAACAACACATGTAAGCATGTGAAATGTAAATCCTACTCAAAAGCATCATGGAGAACATGTCTACCTGTCTCTTTAAAAATAAGATTGATCTATTTCATGAACTAGGTCTTCCTAAGAATATTTCTTTGTAACCACTCTATTTATGTTCACTAGAGCGGGTCCCTAAATCTGCAAAAAACCTAATACGAGCCACACTGTCCATTTACTTATCTTGATATGTTGATTTAAACAGCATGGACAAACTTGGGTAGTATTTGCAAATTCGTGACAATGTGAATAACATCAGAGAGATTTAAGTATGGAAGTAATTAATCTAAAAAGCCTGACCTGAAAGTTTAATGCGCTAAAAAGATCTATACAAACATCAACATCCTTAATATAAGAGCTACTTGTTAAATAAAGTGTCTAATTATAATAAATATGACATATTCTCCTTATAATACTAAATCATATATCATTTTAAACCCAAAAAAAAAAAAATACTCAGACTAGCTGCTGAAATCCAAACATGTTGCAATAGCATAAAAGTTCACAGTTGCTCACAGATCAGAAGCATGTAAGATAGGTTTCATTACCTCTAGTAGGTCTTGGTGGGTAGAATTCTCTAATAGCAATAGCATCCAAGAGTGGTCCACAGGAAGGGTCTTCTTGGGCTCCAGGGTTGTGGAATGTGACCTTAGCAGTGTTTGAAGAGGCCTGGAATCCCCAAGCAATAACATCACCATTGAGACTGTACAGTGTCTGCAAAGGCACATCACCGCTCTTTGGAGGCACTGAGATTCTCAAGACCTCATCTTGAGCACAAGTCCTTGAGGCTCCCAGAATTAGGGCATACAGTTGACCTGGCTTGACATTAATGGTCTGAGAAAGTGTAGCATCATTACCAAGCCTCACAGCATGAACTCCATGAGTCACAGGGAAGAACATGCCTCCAGGTTGTGGGCCCCCAGTGACATATTCTACCAGACCAGTGATCTCCCATTTGGGCAAGGCATATTTCCCAATGAGTTTTGTCTTCTGGAGGTTTTTGGGGTCTGGCTTCTCTTCAAAGTTTCCGTTTTGGAGATAAACTGCCAGTAGAAGAAAGAAGTTTCAGATTCAGGGTATCATAAAACTTCTAAGCTTAACCACAGAGTAGAGTAACAATCTAAATCCCATAGACACACTTCATAACTACATCAGCTTGAGTTCAGACACTAGACAAACTCAGGAAGTGAGAATGAGAATAGATATAGCAGAAAAGGGGGAATATATTTGAGGCCAAGAAAGTACACAAACTCAAATCAAACAGTTTTATCCATTTTTTCCCACCATGATGGACAGGGCTCAAAGGTTTTTTCTTTTTGGACAAATGAAATGATTCTAAGGTTACCCATAAATAGTGTGGCAGTACCAAGTCCATAGACACATTTCAACAAGCATATTAAAGTCCAATAAACTCCATAACTACATCTTGAGTTTAGAGACTACACTGTTCACACTATCAGTAAGAATGAGAAAGCATAGAGCGGAAAAATGGAACAGATTTGAAAGTTTATACATAGCAACATGAGAATGAAAGCAAATGTAGCTGAAGCTGAACTGGTATATAAAAATGCGCCAAGTGTTTCACATTTTTTCCCAAACACATTACCTTCTGCAACTCTGGGATGAACAGCAGCAAAAGCTGAAGAACCAAGAAGCAAAGTGAGGCAGAGCACAAATGTTATTGTGACTCCCATTTTCCACTACCAAAATGTTCAAATCTGAAACTAAACAGGTACAGAGAAGAGTAGGGTTTTGGCCTTGGAGAATGGAGAAGAAGGTACCGAGGCTTAGTGCGTTTTATAGAGGGAAGCAAAAGTGGGATTATGACCAAAAAAAGACTAATAAGCAAAAATCACGTTAAACAGCCCACGTGGACTAGAACTTTCCATCGGTTTTCTAACCGGGTTTTTCTCCACGATTCATGGTATCTTTGAAATCTTACCAGTGCTTTTCAGTTTACATTGTAGTAGGACCAGACAGGACTTTTTGGTTCTTCTCTGTCTCTCTCTCTAATTATAAATCTTCAGTTTTTTAATACTTCCTTTAGGTTGGTGTGAATTTTAATTCTCTTCTTAACGTCGGTGGATTCAGATCCCCTCAGGTGCTATTGGTGCAGTGCCTTGGAAGTTCCCTCATGGTAACCGTCAGATTGATCCTATGGTTGATAGGCACTGCAGAGGGCCCGCTGTGATATGAATCCTG
>QFDD01115622.1:0-10160 GCA_006871305.1 Vachellia collinsii
TAAGCAACTTAATGGTATAATGGAGGGTTATAGGAATCACATACTTAAGACTCTTTAATTTGGGAGGTTAAAGAGTATAATGTTATGAGTGGAATCTCATAAGTCACAAGAACATCCACACCACACATCATATTTTATAAAAAAAACAAATATTTTTACAATAGTATGATAATAATTATGATAAGATATATTATTTTGTGGTACATGAAAAATAATTACTAGTATGATAGAATATGAAAATAAAATGTGTATATATTGGATATTATTATAGCATATGCATATGGTTCACTAAAATAGTGAAGTTTAAGTAAAAATTGTTAGGATAGGATTTGACCAAGAGGAGGGTGAATTGGTCTAATAAAATTTTCGCAAACTTTGACACGTAAAACAGAGTATGAAAGAAAGTGAACAAAGAGATTTATCCTAGTTCAGTCCTCTTGACCTACATCCAGTCTTCAGAATCCTCTGAGCTTTTCAAATCCACTAATCTCAAAAGATTACAACAACACAGAAGAAGAACTCTCCCCCTTCCTAACTTAATTCAACCCATTGACACTTTTGCTCGTGTCTTTTCCCACTCAAGATTCTCCAATATTGAGTTACTCTCACAGAATAAATGATTGTACAAATATATTCTCCTTTCTGAGAACTAAATGATGAACACTAAAACTCTTAAGTATGAGAGAATGAAAACAGAGGAGATAGATGAATAACAATTAATTCGATATCAGTGTTTGTGTTTCTCTATATCCTATGAAACTTGAATGCTTCGCCTTTTATAGTTGGGAAGTATTAATTATCCATTAGAAACAATTAAGTTTCCGTTACACTCATTCTCATTGTTCACCTTCCCGCAATAAATGCTTCTGACAGTAGGTAGGGTGGTTTCTGCGTTTTTGTTCATTAGATCCCTTTCTGATGAGGCAATCAGAATTCCATTCCCTGTTAATCATTAAAGTTAATGTGCATTTATGATGGTAGATGAGATTCAAATAAATGTTGCAAGAATAAGGAAAGATTTGGAATACAGAAAGGCGTCTGAATTCTACGTTACTGTCAGATAAAGCAAACTCAAGTTTTACTTGCCAAGAACTCGAGTTGTTGAAGAAATAACATAGCAGAAATTAGAGCACTTTTGTTGTAACTCAAGTTTTGATAAGAGTTTTGACAAAATTTGAATTACATAACTTAAAACTTGGGTTTTCACAGGTTTCCGTAAGCTAAAACAGTTTAAGTTCTTCAAGACTCAAGTTTCATACTTTAAAACTTCAAGTTTCAAGTATTTGAAATCATAACTTTCATTGTAACTTGAGTTTCCTTGGAAATTTTGAGTTTAGAAGAAATTTTCATCTTGAAACTCGAGTTTCATTTTTTAAAACTCGAGTTGTACTAAAACTTTTATCGAAACCTCAAGTTTTGGAAGAAGTTTTGTAGTTTAAGAATTTTTCAGAGCTCGAAACTCGAGTTCTGTTTTCCCAAAACTCGAGTTGTATCAAAACTTTTGTTGAAACTTCAAGTTGTGAAAGAAGTTTTGATACTCTCTCTTCGAAACTCGAGTTCTGCTACTCATAGCTCGAGTTCTATCAAAACTTTTATCGAAACTTCAAGTTTTGGAAAGAAGTTTTGTGTTTCAAATACTCTACAGAGCCCGAAACTCGAGTTCTACAAAACATAATTCTAATTTCACCAAAACTTCTATTAAAACTTGAGTTCTCTTTAAGAATTCTGATTTTCTAAAACAATTTTAACACTCAAAAACTCGAGTTCTATTACACACAACTCGAGTTGTACCAAAACTTTTGTTTAAAGTTGAGTTCTACTAAGAGTTTTAGATTTCTGAAACTTGTTTCAAAACCCGACACTCGAGTTTTGACTCCTAGAACTCGAGTTTTGACAACACTTCTATCAAAACTTGAGTTCTCTGGAAAGTTTTGGGTTTTGAAAGCATTTTTAAACAATGTATAACTCGAGTTCTGAAGCTTCTAACTCCAGTTCTCTCAATACTTTCATTAAAACTCGAAGATTACTTAAACTTTTCTGAAGACAATGAATTTTAATCATAAGTTTAAAAACATATTTATCATCATCAAAACATTATCTCAACAAAAATCCTATAAGGATCTGACATGCCAAAAGCATGCCTCAGAAAATCATTATATACATAAAATGTTATGTGGATTAGAATAATTTGAGTATATAGAATTTGACTCATAAAAAAATATTGGAAATAAATAATATTGTAGTTTACTTGAACAAAAGTTTTCATTTATCAAATGCCTCAATAAATTTTAAATCATAAATTTTGCTATGATTTTTTTGTTTATAAAATATATTGAGTTCAATGGACTAGAAGCCCTATATATTTATTCTATGGTATATTATTTTGTGATTAAGTTTATGTAGGTACACCAATGAATAATGAAACTAGGATTTGATGTGATAATTCTGTGAAGAATACTATATGATATCATTTTGTTTGAAATAAATTAGATATGTGGATGCAGAATATATCATAGTTATGCTCAAGATAATTTTTTTTTTTGGGGTTATTTCCATGGTGTATAAGGCAAGTGGAGAGTATATGGAATATGCAACATATTCACAAGATATGATAAGGATGCATCATTCATAATTAGGCTAAAAGAAGGATACGTTTTTGAGGTGTTAGCAATAAACCGCTGGAAAAACTAGTATAACTTGTTGAGATATAATGACAAAGGGAGATGTTGTTATCAGGGAGAGTAGAAGTGATCAAGAGGAGTTAAATTATGATACACTCTTTTCCTTAATCAAGGTTTTGTCCTACAGGATTTTTATGATAATGTTTTTGATGAAGCATCTTCAATATATATTGTGTACTCTTTTTCTTATATTAGATTTTTGCCCCATTGAGTTTTTCATAGTAAGGTGTTAATGAGGCATACCATTTGTTTATGAATATCTAAGGGGAGTGTTATGAATATTGTATATGAGTGGTATCCATAACTCCAAATTCTTTGAATTCCCTTTAGAATTTTCTTCCTCTAAATGCTTAAACTCCATAATGTTCTTAATAAATTCTTTGAGAGGAGTTTTAATAGTGATGTTGATTATATTATCTTTTATAACATTGTAACCGTCGCACTAGACTTTATGAGTTGGAGGCATATAAATAAATGTTGTGCACAAAGTATTGTGACACACATGAATGAGAAATGCTTTATTGCTTTCTCTATCAATTTCTTGTTAATTTATTCTCTTCTTCTATTCTCAAACTTTTTCATTTTTATAACAAAAACTACATTATTTTATACCTATATCATTATAGAATGTTATTTATTTTATGTAAAATCCAATTATTAAAACAACAAAACATTTGGACGATTGAGGCATTGCAAATAACATTAGAATAAATCATGTTAGAGACCCTAAACTCATATGCAACTAAAGAAGATTTTACCTGCTCAAGCACATGTGGAAACCTTTGAACAAATATAAATTTCAACTAAAATTTATGTTTTTAGAATGTCTCCAATGGAGTTAACATAGTAGACTAATCAGCATGCTATCAAGAAATTAAGTAAATATTTCTTTATTTTATATTGATAGTTGGGAGAATTAGAAAAAACTTCTTCATTAGAGAATTAATTGTAAAATGAGACCTTCTATTTTTATGCAACTGAACATATCTCATTCTTTATTCATTATCCAATGGGGATTTTTCCCTCATTTTTCTTTGATATTTTGGGTGGTCAAAAAAATGTTGATATTTAGGGTGCGCACAACGCATCAGGCGCGCCAAATAGCAGGAAGTTTCAGTTTGTCTAACCCCCAAAGTTTGGTTTCCCAACACCTCTCTGGGTTTGGCTGCAAATTTTCAGGTAAATAAACCCCAAATTCTCTTCATCTTAGTTTCCTTTACCATTCTTATAATCGTCAACGATTAGATGATTTCTGCAAACAATTAAAGTTTCTGTTCGATCACTATGAAATTGAATTTCCGCTGCGTAATTATGCAAATTCGCAAGTGCATTATTCTTGATTATTGTTGTTGAATCTTGAATTTTAACTTCTGCGATACGTTCGATCAGGTTGTAATAGATTTTTGAAAGCTTACTTGATCGCGACGAATTTATCAATGAAACGGGAGGTGCAGCTAGAGCCGCCAGTTGCGCAAAACCTTGGGGATTCCGACCCTCTACTCGATAATCGGGAGGAGGAGGAGGAGGAAGAGGAGGAGGAGCGGAAGGAGGTGCAGTGCCCAGGAAGCACGAGTGAGATTAAGAGCGAAGATGTCGAGGCTGGCTCACTTCCTTCTTGTCGAATTTGCCTGGAAAGCGATTCCGACCCAGGTGAAAAACGTTTTGCAAGTCTTTTTAATATATCTTAAAAATGGTGAAACCTTCGTCTCTAGCTAACTATATCATCTGGTTATTTCATTTAAAGAAAGAGTTACTCCTTTAAAGAACTTGGAGTTCATGTTTACCTTGTTATACCATGAAAATCTGCATTAGCTTATGCTTTATTTCGTTGAATGATCTCATCGCATCAATTCGCAGAATTCAATGTAGCAATTAGTATCAGAAAGTAGTGTTTTCAAAATTTTAACAGGGACATGATCACGGTTTCTTATGGAACCGTTTTCATGTTCTACGGTCATTTTAAACCTGTATTTGGATTTCTTTATCTGATGGTTGAAATTGGATTCCTCCTTGCTAAATAGGGCTGCTCTGATTGTACATCCGTGTAGGACAATTTCTCAAGTGATTTAGTTTTCCGTGTATTATTATTGAACATTCTACTTGAATTCTGAAGACAAAGTTTACTACTTTGGATGAATTATTTTTTAAGAAGGCAGAGTATTTGCTGCTTTAAGATAATATGGTAAAAGAGTTAATTCCCAATTTCTGGCCCATCGCATCCTTCAAGATGTCTCATCATTATTTAGCTGTGATGTCATTGAACAAGAGTATATATGTTAGAGTGAAATTAATCGTTGTCATTGAATTTCTTTAGGTGATGAATTGATATCACCATGCATGTGCAAGGGGACTCAACAGTTTGTTCATCGTTCATGTCTTGATCACTGGCGCTCCGTAAAGGTGAATATTATTGAAATGTAATGTGTAATTTCAAATGCTATTTTCTATAGCTGGCTGAGATTGAAGGTTAATTTGTTGAACCTATTCTATTTGGTCTTTAGGAAGGGTTTGCCTTCTCACACTGCACCACTTGCAAAGCCCAATTTCATCTTCGAGTTGAATTGTTTGAGGACAACTCCTGGCGTAAAATAAAGTTCAGGCTTTTTGTGGCAAGGGATGTTTTTCTTGTATTTTTGGCTGTACAAACTGTGAGTACTCTTCATCTGCCTCTTTCTGAGAAGTGTTAATGATACATTCTTTTCTTTGAATTCCTTGAACTTAATTTCCATTAATATAATTATTCTTACTCATCTGATATTATAGTGTTCTTTAGTAATTATCCAGAAATATTGTCTGTTATATATGCTATTCTTTATTAAATGAGACAATGTAGCATTCAGCACTGCTAAATTGAGAACCTTTTCTAACTGTAATGTTCAGATGAGTTTATTTGCCCAAATGAATTAGGAAAAAAAGAAAAATAAAATCCACTGCCCAAGGAAGTCGCTTACGTAGGATTATCTATTTGTTTGCCAGGTAATTGCAGCAATGGGTGCCTTTGCATACCTCATGGACAAAGATGGCGCATTCAGGAACTCTTTTGATGATGGTTGGGATAGGATACTATCAAACCATCCCATACCATTTTATTACACTATTGGTAAGCTAACATTGTGTTAAGAGTTATTATTGTCCTATGTTAGAAAAATATTATATTCAAATTATTATGGCCTTTTCTTTGGCCGGTTTTTTTTTTGGGGGGTCATGGGGGTGTTATTTTAAAATTGTTGCTACACTCCACCTTGAAGCATCTTGAAGTTTTAGGTGATATTCCATCCTTAGCAGGGGCAAGTGGCAGAATTGTGAAAACTTGTATTCTGATTATCTGCCTGTCACGCAGAAATACACACTTTCCTGATGGATTTAAACAAGTATTTTCCATTTGCCAGGAGTGCTAGCCTTCTTTGTGCTGCTTGGATTTTTTGGTCTCATTCTACATTGTTCTTCCCTCAATGCCAATGATTCCGGGATGGCTGGGTGTCAGAACTGTTGTTATGGATGGGGCATTTTGGATTGCTTTCCTGCATCAATGGAGGCATGCTTTGCCCTTGTGGTTGTTTTTGTGGTCATCTTTGCGATTTTGGGGATAGCTTATAGTTTTCTCGCGGCCACCATGGCAATTCAAAGAATTTGGCAGAGACACTACCACATTCTGACCAAGAGGGAGCTAACTAAAGTATTCTTTAACTTTTCCATCGAAATGTCCATTAGTCCTTGTCTTTGGTCTTAATTTCTATGACCTTTGAACTCTGTTTCCACTTTCTGACTTAAATTGGTTATAATATTCCCAGGAATATGTTGTGGAGGATCTCCAAGGTTCTTATTCTCCACCAAAATTGGACCCAGAACATGAAGAGCGCTTGAAAATGCTCAAGCTTTTGTGATTAATTAAACAGAGACTTGTAAAATATGATAGTTACAGGCTCTCTCATGTTCAGCAGTCTTCTGTTTCTGAGCATGCAAGTGGATTATATCATCGTTTTTATCTGGTTCCTCACCAGGTTCTTTGCCTCACTAAAATTGACTCTACCATGTATGCACTTATTTTACCCATGTTCAAACTCTTTTTGCTTCCTGTAAATAAAAAATTGAAGGATTAGATAAGTGTTCAATATCTTCTTGTTTTGAATTTAATATGTACTGAGCTTAATATATCATTTTGCCTTCCTTTTGAAAAAAAGATAAGTGTTCTTTTTTTCTTTTCCTTTTCTTCCCTTTTATTTTACAATGAACATCAATAACTACATGTTCATAAAAAAAAAAAAGAGCAATTAAACCTGGACCAGACCGGTCGGGTTGACCCGGTCACCTAACTGGTATAGGCCGGCCTTCAACCCGACGGGGTTTTGACCTGGGACGAACCGGTATAACTTAGGGAAATCCAGTGTAACTTATTTTTTTTCAAAAAAAAAGTATGAATTTTTAATTTGTAGCTTTGGTGAATTTAGACTACATTTAGCTGGATTTATTGCTTTAATTTGTTACCATTTTGAGGATTTTTCCTTTTATTTTTTGGATTACTAAATTAGATTACTACTAAATTAGTAATTATATTCTAGTGTTTTGTCACTTTGTAACTTTTGATTGATTGTAAGAATAAAATATATTCTCAATGTTGTATTTTATTATGGTTACAATCAAACAGTTGTGAGAGACATGTATGTATCAAAACATTATGTTTTGAATGGTCATTTTTATTTAAATGTTATTATATTAACTTGTTTTTAATCAAATATGAGTATTTTTATTAAATTATATTATTTTGATATGATTGATTTGATCCATGGGTTGACCATGATTTGATCCGCTAATCCTTAACCCATTTTTCTGATCGGTTCAGAGTCTAGTCTGGGTTTAATCACCTTGAAAAAAGAACTATAGTTAAAAAGTAATAATGTTATATTTTTTAAATTTAAGTATGTTTCGCCCATTTGCCTAAAGTTGTTTAGTCAAGAAAGAATTAATGTTGTACTTTCATCCTTTTCTTTTTACTGAGTAGATGCTCCATCTCTTGTTCTCTCTAATAAGTTCTGACTTGTCCTATCCTTACATGATACTACCTCCTGTTATTAATATGATATCCAGTTGATTTTTTTGGAGAAATTAAAGAAGATAATAAAAAATAGTATTATTTTTTTTTAAACTAATATGTATGACTTGTGAACTTATATATAATCTAATGATACACACAAATATTTCTAAATATATGTTTTAATCAAATTATACATTTAATTTTTTTAATCTCTTTGAAACCCAACAGGCTTTTGTACTAAGGAAGGAGTAGTATTAGAACAAGCTGTTGATACTGTTTGAGAGTGGCAATACTTTAGGGGGAAAAGCAAGCATGCAGTTGATGGCAAGGGATATATAGACAATCAAACTATTGTTTCTTAACCTGAGCTCTTGGCATACTCGAAAAACAAACATATAATTCACAAATTGAGACGAAAGGTATCACTTGTCACCACCAGTCGCAGCAAAATTGTCCATCAAACTTGTGAACCATCCATTTATTTTCTTTGAATTCTGGATGAACAGGGAAGCAAATGAGGCAAAAAGAAGGAAGACAGAAGATGATGAGCTGTTTTTTTTTTTGGTCCAATCTCAGGAGTTCAGATTCACCTTCTCCATCGCGCGTATCCCCCTCCTTCTAGTGCTGAGTTGGCAACCAATTTATTAGGTGGAATTACTGTAGGGTTTTAAATAAGAGAATTAATATCAGCAAGGTCTTCAGAGGTTGGTAATGGTAGCTGTTTCAGTTGTCAATGAGATCTTGTTGATATTAATTCTCTTATTTGGAATTCTACAGTAATTTCCTCAATTTATTATCCATTGTTGTCATATAGAATGACTCAGCTGAGTTGTAGGAGATAACAAAAACGATGATATAAAAAGCAAGGTTCACTAACTCGGACCGGCTCAGCCGAGTCAGCTCGTGACTCGGCGACTTGGCCAAAAAACCGGTCCGAGTCAGTTATTAACCCCGGATCATGGAGACTCGGTCCAATTAACCATGACCCGAGGTGACTCGGTGTCAACTCGAGTGACCCGCTGAATCAAGCGAGTCACCTGAACTACACAGGCTAATCGAAAATCAAGAGAAAAAAAGATGAGAGTTGAAGAAGATGGGGTTATGGTCGTTGATTCCACTCGGGAAGTGTCGATCTCGCTACCTCTGGCGAAGGATCAAGAAAGATGAACTCAATGCCTCAATAGCTCTGCTTGGTTCGCCGCTGTTGTTGGTGGAGACCAGTGACAGGTTTCGCACTCCTTTGATCTACCGCTGTTGTTATCACGTGCATTGGACTTCGTCACCATGATCGAATTTCAAAAAACCAGCTTGAGATTCTCCACTCTTCTTTCACCTGCGTATAAGAAGAAAACTGGTGATGGAGGGAGAAAGAAAGAGAGAAGGAGGAAAGAGATAAGCGTGAAAGGTAAAGGATTTAGAGCAGTGGCTCAGTCTGCAGCTCTTCTTTAGGAAGGGACCCCTACTTGTATGTGTCATCACTCTCAAGTCTCAATCACTATTATCACTTATCCCTTAGTCTCTCCCCACGTGGCTCCCTGTACTTCCCATTCAAGGCCCAGCCCCTTTTCTCCATTTTCTATATATCTCTTATTCCTCTTCTCTTTTTCAATTACAAAAAAGACATTAAAAGGAATTTTAAAATTTTAGTTGCTGAGAGGGAGACAACAAAGTTTCAAATATAAGTATTTTTATTTTCTTAAACATATAAGAAGTTGTCACTTTTACCCTTCTTTAAAATGTTTTTATGGTGTGATTGTATTAATGACTCCATGTGTGATGAGATTTATTTTTTTAATTTTTAACCGGTTTGACCCTCGGTTTGATTCCGATCTGACCCACTGATCTTTAACCTACTGCCTTATCCGGTTTAGTCATTGGTCCGAGTTCGTGTAAGTTGATGAAAAGATAGAGTGGGGAAATGGACTCTATTATCATCATCAAGTCTATCGGATACTGAGCTAGCACCTCCTCATTAGGCTATGTACGAATGGACGTGGATGGCTCACCTACCAATGGAGGATAGGTTGCTAGTGGCCGAGTACTTTGCCATTTCGGCATCATTAGGGCAACATGCGACCTCAACTGTTGCAGTTATCCATGCTAATTCCAAGGGCCTACATGTCCGCGTACAGATGGGGTTCGCCAGGATCAAGTTTTATACTAACTCTTTGAAGGCCCTCCACTTATTTTGTTGGTGGATTGTGTGGTTCGATACATCCATTGAACTGGGAGATACAAGAATTAAGATACCTAATCATTTGGGGTCTAGAGATTGATCATTGTTGCAGGGAAGGACTTAAATGTGCTGATTATTATCTAGTTCGTTCGACTCAAAAGGATCATCAAAATTATGTCATTTTGCTGACACTGCCTGCTAGCTGCTAATTGTTTTGGAAGGTGGTAGCATACCAAAGTGTTCTACAAGAATAGCATAATTAATAGGTCAT
>QFDD01115623.1:0-10734 GCA_006871305.1 Vachellia collinsii
CAGAGTCATGTACTTATGACAGGAGCTAGTGCCGTGATTGGAGCAACTATGTTGATGGTTTAGGGAAAAGGACTAATTAATAGAAAAAATTAGCTGCACAGAAGACTCACCTCTATTTAGGCCGGCGATACTGAAATTTATTTAAATTAATCAATTATCCCAAGTATTAGTATGTTTAAAATTAAAAAAAAAGAACGATTTTGATCAATTAAATATAAGAGATCAGTTATTGAGAGAATCTTGAAGTGAAAATCGAAGGTGTGTTGAAAACAATACACTTCTAGAAGCTAAAAGTAGATTATTTTGAGCATATTGCCCATCTTTACCCTGATAATTTCCTTATATTCAATTAACTAAAATTATTATTTTTCCTAATATTAAACCAACGGCCACTAAATATCGTAAAGTTGCAAGATAAACAGGTACACATAATGATAAAGCCATTGAATATGCTTAATTGTTTCTTGCAAGCATCGGTTAGATAGATTGTTTTTGCCATTGAAATAATAATTGGATAGCATAATAACAATTACCAAAGAAAAAAATAATAATTGGTTACCATCCATATTAATTAATTTTTCTATTTTTGTTGATTCGGTGTTGCTTTTTATTGAAAAAAAATTAAAAAAAACACGTTGTTATTAATTAAAAATTTATAATTATATATAATCATGGATTCAAAAAAAGCCATGTAGGTACATAAAACACACACATACGAGTATGAGATTTTTTTTTCTTTTTAATTTTTTTTATTTTATAATTATAGTTGTAAGAAAAATTTAAATCTCATTTAAAGATAAAAGTTGATGTGAGGGCTCTTATTAATGAAGCCATTAGGCATGGTTCAAAAGTTGAGGCTTCGAAATGCGGCTAAGACACAAGATGATTCAATAATATCATGCAATTCATTATCATTATGCCTCACCGACATGACTTCTCATTTTGGTTCTCGATTGACTTGTGAATGCAACACACTTTCCAGCAGCTTATATCATTCTCACCTACTCATTTCGTCATCAACAAATTCCCCTTTTATTTCTTAATTTCATCATTATTAGCTCCAAATTAATTGGCATAGATATACTTTTATGAAAGACGATTTTGTTTAAGACATTGTTCGATGCTAAATATAGACATGTCTTTTAATGAAATTTTGAGTCTTGATTTACCATGTTATAAAGAATCAGTCATTCCTTATGATATAGAAATAAAATTACACTAAGAACTATTAATCAATGAGAAGACCGGTGAAAAATCTCAATTTAAACAGTTTCATTAATGAGAAAGACTTAATATGCTTTTATATATAGAAATGGGGATTTCATACACGAAAGGCATCAATAATCCAATTAAGATATTTTCATTCAATTAATTTTTTTAATGGAAACGTTTCAACAATTTTTTCCATTTATTTTTTATTTTTTTTTAATTGAGAGTGCGATCTCTTCCTTCAGTCACCCTACAATTGTTTTGTTAAAATAATGGACTCTAATTAATCTTATTAACAAGTGATTAATGAAACTATATATTATGGGCACAATAGGGCGAATATGAAATTTAGATCAAGCTAATATAACCTTTATTTGAGTTATGCGATATGAGTCATTTTGTTTCTTTCCCCTTGAAAAAAGCCAATGTTTTATTGGAAATTATGACAACAATAAACAATAACAGAAGAGAATGTAATATAACCAGTCTTGTTATCAACATATTAACACATGCCGACAAGTAAAAAGTAGGAATATAGCAATTAGACTGAATGATATATATATATAGAATTCTCTCCAATCTTCGGAGACAAAATTTAAAAGATGTTAATGTCACTATTTTTTTCTTCTAATTATTTGCTTTAAGAAATAGAGAAATAGCTCTGGGAAGCGTGAACCTGGTCATGCCGACATTTTTCCCAAATCACAACCTTAGGAGCTAAACGTGGGTGTCATCCTTAGTGTATTATGTCGTAAGAATTTAACCCTTTTATTAAACCTCACACTCATTGGTTGGAGGTACGGAGTTATGGACTTTGTTTTGCTATCCATTCGTATCTTTTTTTTTAAAAAAATAATTCTATTCAAAACACTTTCAACACGATAAAAAAAATATGGACGTATATTCAAATATTAGTTTACCCATTTCATTAAAGTGAATCCTATTCATGAGATGTGGACATTGAATGCATCGCTTGAGTTGTGATTGGAGCCCAAAATCTGAAAGCGATGCTGGGCGCTGCTACATACATGAACTACAAGTCGGATTGGGCCTTTTCTAAATTTTTTTTTGCCAAAATTAACAAAGTGTTTTTTAAGCCATATGATTGAAAAGAAATAATGAGACATCATGGCCTAATAACCTCAATAAATCATGAAGCACCCTCAAATGCTGAAATGATTAAAAAAAGAAATAAATAAAACGCATCTGCACACCTTGCTTTTTCTTAAGATATTAATAAAACTTAATACGTTACTTAAAAATATTTATTTATATACATTATTGGATTATATATTACTAAGTTAGATAAATTAATTTGAAGAAAAATTATAAATATAAATACTTTAAAAGTAATTTATTTAGCTTCCTTAATTTAAAAAAATTAATTGACTTTTGTATTAAAATCTAAATTTAATATTAAATATATATATATAGACATCTTGATTTAAGTGTTTGAATTAATATATTAAATTTTACTGCCTTTTGCATAAGCAGTGACACATCTTTTTTAATAAGGATAAAGTTGTAAATCTTATAATAAAGTTTTGTGTCACGAGTATTTACCACCATAAAATTTTAAATGATGTAAAATAAAAAACAGAGGCGAGGCATAATGTAACACAAACGTTAACTCAGCCAAACGATGTTACTTTTTAGCTACTTTTTTTTTTGTGGGCCCACATTTTCCGACCACCATTCTCTCTCCCGTCAACTCTCTCACTCCCCCCGCCCTCCTCTCATTTCACTGTAACTCACTGCTTCGGGGAGTTTACTCAACCCATTCCCCAGTCTTCAAGAACTTCTTCCAGTCTCATTTCACTGCAACTTACAGCTTCTTCTGGTATTTTTCAGGCCCCGGGGGAGTTTAATCAACCCATTCCCCAGTCTTCCGCACTGCTCAAGTTGGTGTGCGATTCCGTATGAGGACCTTCTTCCCTTCTGCCCACTCTCCGTTCACATATACATAAAGCTAGATTCATGGGCGATGATGAAGATGATCTCAAAGAGAGGGGGGGTGCTTATGATGCAAGACTTGTGTTCTGGGTCAAAAGGATACGTGGTGAGGGTGGTAAAGCGGTGGGTAGGCGAAGAGGCATGCATGGAGTCGACCGAGAAGTTGATTTTGGCGTATTCGTTGATGTCGAGGGTCTTCAAGAACTTCTTCCTGAAAATGGAGATGAAGCCGGCAGTCGGTGGCGTGGGGGAGACGGCGGCGGTGAAGGCCACGTTGATTCTGCACCCCCGCCGGCACAATCCTCATCGGAAAATACCTGGTCCACTCCATTAACTCCGACACCATCATCGCCGGCGTCTGCAATCGTCCCTTTCGCACCTTCCGTCGGCTCTTCAGACCCACTTCGAACACTCTCTCACACAAAACAATTTTCACGGCCCCATTTTTTAATTTCATGTATATTTCTGCACTATTTAAAACTTTATAGAGATTTCCACCTTTACTTTTTTCATTAATTAACTAAAGCACTAAAGGCCAAAGGATGCGCAAATATGCTTAAATAATAAGTCAAATTATTCAAATCTATTAAAAAAAAATTTGTCAAATTATTCACCATAAGTTGACTGTCGTTTCTCCATTATTTTTGGTAGAAGGTATTGGATGAGTCAAATTATTATATTTTGTAGTTTATAAATAGTGTAGTTATTTCATATTTTATATGATATAGACATGTACATATATAGATAGATGGATATAATACATATACATGGATACAAATCTTACATATTATAAATCCAAAGGTATTTGTTACAATATAACTCTTTTGTTTATTTATATATTTTTGCGCCGCTTTGAAGCTTGAATTAACAATATTTTCAAAATATAGCAGTGAAGAAGAGCATGAAAGCATAATAAATTCAATCAATCCCAAATTTCCAATCAACCGGGATTCAAAGTTTGAAACTTTGCAGGTCTTGCCGTAAAATCTGGACAATGCTGGGTTAAATCAGTCATATTTTCTATAATCTTACAAAAGCATGATTAAAGTTAATATAAAATTCATCTCATATACTTATTGATAAACTGTAAATTATATTAAAAAAATAATTTTTAAGACTAATACAAAAACAGATTCATCACCCATCTAAACTTGAAATTAGGTAAAAAAGCTGAGTTTGATTCAGTTTGATCCACAGAAGCAGAGCCCTGGTTGGACCATCAATCAATCTATTATTGGTCTTATTGGAGAAATTTGTGCCCATAAATAAATCACTCCCTGAACTCTCAATTGGGGTCACTCATCAGAGTCCGTTTTGCCTTCCTCTTCTCAACGTCACTCGCGAAACAAACTGTCCATACAAAGAAATCCAGAAATCGTCCAATAATTGTCATGTCTTTATATTGTTCAAGCTCTAGAACAATAATCCCACGTACCCTCGTGGGAAAAGCAAGAAAAAATAGCGGCTTCTCTCTTGTACAAGCACCCAGCTCCTCCTCCTTATCCTTCCATTATAAATTACCCCTTAACTTGTCACGGCACATTGGGTTTGTATCGAAATTCGAACAGACTTCTTCTTCTTCTTCTTCTTGCTCTACTTCTTCTGTGATGGACCGTAAAAACCTGGGTTTTGTGTCCGAAGCAGAGGAATATTCGAAGGAATTGGATTTTGCCGTAAGAGCGGTTCAGATGGCTTGCTCTCTCTGTCAGAAAGTGCAGGAACATTTGATTGTTAAGTCCAAGAGTGACAGTCAGGTCCATTCTAAGGACGACAATTCTCCAGTCACTGTTGCAGGTATATGTTTCTTTGAATTGGAATATTGTTTTGGAAGTTTTGTTTCTGATTCCTGATAGAATAGTACTTTTTGAGTTCTTTCAAAACATGTGCTGTTATAAGCTAATGGGTACAATTCAACCCATTTTTGTGGTTTGAGTTGCTTGTGTTTGTGCATTTAATGTTGTTTTAGCTGACTGGAAGTTTGGAGTGGACGAGGTTTCTGTAGCATGCAAGTCCAGGGGACATTATAGTGTGCATACCTTGCCAGCGAAACACGTGTTACTTGATTTTTCCAGGAAAGTTCTATGATTAGTTTATGGATAGAAGAAAGAAGTTCCAAAACTGCATTCATACTTAGCCTGTTGTTCATAATATGCAACTTGTTTATTTGCGGTCAGAAGTTAAAGAGAACAAATGAAAACTTTGTCTGCTACTCAGGGACAACTAATCCAATGAATTAAAGAGTTCTTCTGTCTTCTAAACTGCTTTGAAGTCAAAGTCAAAATTTTTGGCTGGGAAAATGAATTATATGAGGAGTTTTCCTGGGTTTTCGAAAGTTCGAGTTCCAATAGAGGGGGGAAATGATTGGTGGAGAAAACTGTCTTTAAACTCCTCTTCTGAGATATCTATAAAGCAGTTCATGTTATGATAACATGTCAACTATTTTAGAATATTGTGCGGGGTTGTTTGTCCTTTCTGTTTGCAGTACCTGCTTAATCCAGATACTCAAAACGACGGGTATAAGTGTATGACTAAATATTTACAGGACAAAACAGAATGCTTAATACAAATTAACTCTTGCATGTGTACCAAGAAATCTCGCTCTGTTGCATAAAAGCAAGGCCATAAATCTCCCGGTCACAACAAATACCATATTTGCTTGCTATGATAAGATTTATATTGTGTGATTTGTTTCTATTATTTCACAGTTTACACATGATGGCATGATTGATCAGACTTTTCTGTCAGCTTGTTGTATTTATTTTTCATACTTAAGATATTGATCATTTGGGACTCTTTCATCATCCCTGTTAAATCAGATTGGAGTGTCCAAGCAGTTGTCAGCTGGATGTTGTCTGAGTGCTTAGGAAGTAGAAATATCTCAATTCTTGCTGAAGAAGATGTTGAAACTCTCTCCAAGATTAGTTCATCTGGACTGTTGGAGGCTGTGGTTAAGACTGTGAATGAATGTCTAGCTGAGGCTCCTCAATTCGGAGTTGATGCCCCAAAATCAGCTCTCAGTGCTTCTGAGGTCCTTGAAATCATTAGCCGCTGCAACTCAGTCGGTGGTCCTACCGGAAGATTTTGGGCACTTGATCCTGTTGATGGCACACTGGGATTTGTACGTGGAGATCAATATGCTGTAGCTCTTGCACTCATAGAGGATGGAGAAGTAATGCTTGGAGTTCTTGGGTGTCCTAACTACCCAATGAGAAAGGAATGGTTAACCTATCATCATCGCTATCATAGGATTATATCTAAGCTGACTCCTCCAACATCATCTGAAACTTGGGACAAAGGTTGTGTGCTATATGCTAGAAAGGGAAGTGGCAGGGCTTGGATGCAACCACTGGTACAGTTCAACAAGAAGTTTGTGTGGCCAAATTACGCAAAACAAGTTTCAGTTTCTTCCATTGACAATCCAGCGTTGGCAACTTTTTGTGAACCTGTTGAGAAGGCAAATTCAAGCCACTCTTTCACTGAAGGACTAGCCCATAGTGTTGGTCTCAGGTACATTTCTTTTCCTCCCAATTGGCCTGTATCAAGGCATGGTGGTACATGATTTATTTCATATGCTCTTTTGATCTATCAGAATATCCATATTAACTTGATATTAAATTAATAGAATAAAAAAGATGTTGTAAGATCATTCATTCACTTGTTCGCATGCAGGAAACAACCACTGAGAGTGTACAGCATGGTAAAATATGCAGCTATAGCTCGTGGTGATGCCGAGGTTTTCATGAAGTTTCCGAGATCTGGTTATAAGGAGAAGATATGGGATCATGCCGCCGGTGTTGCCATCATACAAGAGGCAGGTGGTGTGGTGACAGATGCCAGAGGCCGGCCACTAAACTTCTCAAAGGGCGCCTATTTAGAAGGGCTTGATAGGGGAATAATTGCTTGTGCTGGAGCCTCACTGCATGAAAAGATCATAGATGCTGTTGATGCTAGCTGGGGTTCTTCTTGCCTTTGAGGCTGTTATAAACGTACTAAGATTATCTTAACCTTTTATCTCCAAAAGCTTCTACAGCATCAGATAAAATCAGCCTTGTCTTTCTTATCAGTGTTGTTGATGGTGTCAGTTTGTGAATCTGTAATTTCTTTTGTTTGGTATTATATGGATAATGGAGTCATTGTAAATTTATAATTCCATTGCATTCTGATTTCTGGATGATATAAACTTTGGAACAATCTGCTACGGATTTTATACAACGAAAATCTATCCAATTATCTCTATTTCCTAGGAGTAACCAAGACTTTTCAACCCAGCCCTCCACATCTGAGACTATCTGATGCAGCAATACAGATCAAATGAAAGAAAGATGCTTCAAAAGATCAACTGGGCTTTTGAAATAATACCTGATATAGAGAGAAGTCACTGAAACATCACAAGAATTTTCATCCAAGGAATGGATGAAATGCATACAAAGGGAAGGTTCTAACTCAAGGCATAGTTTCACTCATAATTTCACTGTTTATACGTATTCATTTTGAATGCCAGACACTTGGGCAGAATCAGTAAGACAACGGAATCAATAACATAAAGGTAGCAAATAGTGCAAAATAACATATTTTATAAAGAAGCCATAAAATAGACTGTGAAGTTACACCAACAAATGTGCAATGACCTACCTTTGATGTGCACAATCTCTTTTTCCTTTTGAATTAAAGGGGAAAGCACTAATACTTTTTGATGTTATAGGCGGAGTCAAATCTTTGACCTCCCATTTGAGGTTTCCATACCACTAAGCTATAAGGCCTTTGGTATCTGCATAATCTTTTTTGTTTAACTAAAAGGATAGACACTAACCGTTTGAGGTTACAGAGGAGATTAAACCCTCGACCTCTCACTTAAGAGTTTCCATACCACTAGACTACAAGGTTTTTGGTATCTTTACAATCTATTAGCTACCTGGGAATGAAACACATAGTTGAAATGAGTCAAGAAATGGTGAGAGGGTTGTCTTCTTCTCTGGAGAAACACAAAACAGAAAAGTCAAGAACTTCATTTATTGGAGTGAGCAAGCAGTGTGACTCAGCTTATCTTTCATGAAGGAGGGAGGCTAATGGATGGGAGGGTAGGTGCGTGAATCGCTGGTGGATGGTGGATTCATTGTCATGAGTACAATACAAGAATCAGAGGTGGGCCCATCCTTCAGTATTTGCCCTTCTTAGTTTCGACCAATTCAATGCTGTTTCTATGATAATATCAGCATTATTTAGCTTTTGAATTATACTTTAAATTTGTTTAATGCCACTCTTTGATGATTATATATGACGAAGTTGTGATGGAAGTAGTACAGACTAGACTTTTGAGTGCAATTATAACAGGAAAGAGAAGTATAAACAGAAAATGAAATTTGAAAATGGAGAAAAATGTTATGCATGTGGATCCCATGACTCTGATGGGATGTCAAAATTGCTGAAAAATTGATCGCATTGTGTGATGCAAGATGAGAGGAAAAAAAGAGAGAAGAAATTTCTCCACTCAGTTAATTATCCTGCTTTTTTATCATATCTTGTCAGAGCATGGAAAAATTGACCAAGTTTTCACTTTCCTATTTAAAGAAAAAGTGGACAACTGTAGGTTTAAGGGAGAATTGCAGTTAAGGTTCATAATTAAACGAGATAATATTTGATAAATCCTAATGATAAATGAAATTGGCTTATTGACTCATCAAATATTATTTTTTTTTACTTAGAACCTAAATGCAATTCTCCTTTATTTTAATTCAATGTACTCTCCATCCTTAAAATTATGTAGATCAAAGATCATGGAGTTTGGCTGTGTTTAAGTGATTTTATGTTATTTTAAATCTATTATTATTTGTTAAGAGAGATAGGTGAAATTAACTTACAAACGTTATTCTTAGTGAAAGGAGTTTTGACCTCTTAAATACAAGATCTTGAATTTAATTTCATGTAAATGTGAATAATATCTTCAAGAGAACTATATCTAATTAGACTTGATAATATTGTCAAATCTAACATAGTCAAATAGTTATATTAGAGGAAGAGATTAGAAAAATGGTTAAATAGAGATATTTTTTTACAAGATCTTTTAAAACATAATATCATTCTAAAATAGGTATTACAAAAAGTGATAGAGACCACAAAATTATGTATCATATTTAGGGATTTAGGGGTATAAACTATATATTTAAATTCATTTTACTTTTATCTGTGAAGCCTAATCCTTTTGTAAATGGGCTTATGGGCCCGCAAAATACTTAAATTTATTCTCATCATAGTATTAAAGGCTAAAGAGCTCAGCAGGAACTAATAAAGGTTAGTCCAACTGATAAAAAATTGGTCTACAACGTGAATTTAAATCGTATTGTCGATGTGATGATTTTATTGATGGACAATCTATAAGTATTTTTGTAAGCATTCTTTAATTTTGGAGACATGTCCTAATCTTGATAAGGTTCTTGAACCCAACTTAACTAAATTTTTTTGTATAAAGAAAAAGAGCCTCGTGGGAAGGAAATCATTACCGCATTTGGTTAGCGACTTAGTGGAGCTTTTTTTTTATAAAAATCAGAATATATTTTGCCAACTAAAAAAATCAGAATACACAGGAACAATATATAATATAATGAAGCATTTCATATTAAAACGTGTAGTTGGATAATAATACCATAATAAAAATATATTAAAATATTTAATATTCAATCTGAGTGTTCTAATTGTGGATTCCACCAGTATACAAATATCATGAATAATAAATGACCTCAACGCTTAGGCACTGTTTGGTTATGCGTTGTTCGATGCAAATGGGTTTGAAAAAAATGTCCCCAAACATTAATTCTTGATAAGCTCAATCACAATTAATAAGTAATACTCCAAAGTCCTGACCCGTACTACACTTGATTTTTTTAAAAAATATTTTAGAGATGTTATTGTCTCATGATAAGATTTGATGCCTTCTTGTTAAGTCACTACACCTCGAAAATTATCAGACTCTAAAATTACTCCGAAACTGTGGAATATAATATTATTTATTGTTCATGAATTGATGCTATTTGTTTGTATGACACATACATATGGATATATTGATTTTTATTTTTTTTTTTGTTTTCTTTGAACGTTTCATACTTCATAAATCACAGCATTTTTTTTTCCCCAAGAGATTAAGAATGGGTACCATTTTGAGTGATGTTTGAGTCTTTAATTTTATTACATTTGATTAATGGGTAACACTTTTTCTTAGAGGAACGTTTCAACACCAAATGAATGTGCCAAGTAAAAAGAGAAGCAAACATACCTTTTTTTTTTGGGCCAAAGAAGCAAACATAAGTGAAAACTCTGAATCTATTGCATTATTAATAAGTTAGGCCTATTACTTATCTCTGCCATGTTATGTATCCTAGCCTCTCTCTCTCTCTGGTATGCTTTTATGAAAGTTAAGGAGCAAGCATGGTGTCTTGACCTTTCCACATGTTCTGCTCCCCCGATATATATATATAACATGCTCCCCCTATATATATAAATATATATAAATTCACAATATCACACTTGAAAAATTTTAAGAAAGGTGTTTAATGTTATACCATCGTATGACATGTTAAA
>QFDD01115627.1:0-12708 GCA_006871305.1 Vachellia collinsii
TCCATTTCTGTTGCAGAAAGATTGCTCCAACCATTGTATTGGATGTTCCAGATGACTCCACTGTAATGCAGGAAGAAATATTTGGACCCATAATGCCAATCCTCACTGTAAGTAATTGAATTCAGCTCTTGTCCACAAGGAAAATATGGTGAAGTTGTTGATAAAGCACATTTGCATCATCTAATTTATATAGCTGACCCCACCCAATCAATCCTGTTGTTTTTCAGGTGGATAAGTTGGAGGATAGCTTTGATATAATCAGATCAAGGCCAAAACCTCTTGCTGCATATCTCTTCACAAACGATGAGCAACTGAAGAAGGAATATGTGCAGAACATATCTTCTGGAGGAATGCTCATCAATGACACCATTTTACATGTGAGTGCCTGCCTTCTATTGTTTTCTCCTTTGGCATGCATGAAATGATTTTCAACTCTTTCAAACAGTAAGATTTTTTTTTTTTTCCTGATTCACTTGCCCCCCAATGAATTAGTTCACATGCTGTAAGAATTTATTTTTCCTTCAGCCTCATCATGAATGGCCTGTCTTGACTAAACCGGTAAAATGAATTTCTACGACAGTAACTAAGTCTGTAATGCCAAAATAAGAATCAACTTTGAAGAGCTCTTAATCCTACTAAAATATAGAAACTTGATTTTTCTAAGGTCTTTTAGAGTAATAAAGGTTTAGTTTCCCTCCTACCAATCCCTCATTAACTTGTATGAATTCCTTAAAGACAGACAAATGGTATTAAAATTTTAGCTTGGATAGGCTAGCCAGACTAGTTATCTTATGAACCTATCCCCTAGTCGATCCAGTTAATAATTTTAGGCGGGTTGACCGTATTAGATTTTATGTAATTTTTTTAATCACATTCCTAAGTCTAAGACCACAACATCTTGAGTTTTTTCTTTAAAAGAAACTGGTAGTCTGTCAAACTTGTGATTTAGTAAATATGTTTCTTTTTTGATTAGGTTATGTGTGGTTTATACATGAATATTTCATTTACTTGTGAATTAATGTCTTCTTTTTAAATATTACTCTTTTAGAGTTGTATATGAATTTTTTGTATATTTTAATTAAATTATATTATTTTAATGATGATTGGGTTGATCATAATTGAATGACTAACTCTTAAACTATTGTTTAGACTCATTCAATAATCAATCTAGTTTCAGTAACTGAAATATCATAATGATAACGTGGTTTGATTCTTATTAGCTGACGCTTAGATCACTATCTCAACTGGTTTAATAACTAGTATGATTCTTGCGAAATATGAAAATGATAACGTGGGTGGGTACACGCAGGTTGCAACAAAAGGATTACCATTTGGGGGAGTGGAAGAGAGTGGGATGGGATCATACCACGGGAAATTCTCCTTTGATGGGTTCAGCCATAAGAAGTCAGTACTGTATAGAAGTTTTGATGCAGATTCAACCATAAGGTATCCTCCTTATACTCCTCAGAAGGAGAGATTGTTGGAGGCTCTTATCAGTGGAAACGTTTTTCAAATAATTCTCTCTTTAATTGGCTGGTCCAAATAAATAAATGGAATAAATTAGTGTTCTTCTGCACATTTGTTGTAAAAGTGACATTTATACCATCCATGGGTTCATAAGTGAGGCTTTGTCTTGTTTCTTCTTCTACGTTATGTGCTCTCCATCTCTCTCATTATGATTCTGAAACTGTGACAGTGACACGCCCTCTCATTTTTTTTCTATTCTCACTACTCAAATAGATAAATTCTCTAAAAAAAAATTATAAAATGATCAGTTATTTTAAAAAAAAAAAAAATCGGATCGAATCAAAAGACATGTCACGGATTTTGAGTCCATCCCGCTTTGATAAATTTGTCCCAGGAGGCCAAAAGTATGAGAATTGATTGAGTATATATACCATTTATTTCTCTTATCTACAGTAAAGTGCAGAACCATAACATTGCTCCGACCATTGTGCATATTCATCACAGCGTTAAAAAATTATGTTTACGTAAATCAAAATAAAACTTCTTTTATATATTTATTTTATAAACCGCAAAATTACGATAAAAAAGTAGCTTCGATCACTAATCCAAATATTATACCCATGAGAAGGAGAGATCTTTTTTTTTCCTTTTGAGTTTAGATGGTAGACATAGTGTTTAAGTTGGGGATCCACCCCCCAAATATAGTATCATAACGAACAAATCTTATACCGCAAAACCTTAGAGTGTGTCGTAGAATGAGAGATTGTTGAAGGCTACTATCAGTGAAAACATGTTCCGAGTATTTGTTCCTATGACTGACTGGCTGGTCTGAATAAATATTTCACCTCTCACCTGTAAAGCTTACGTTTATAAGAGATCCATGAGTTTAGGGTCTACGTTTTGAGTTAGACTTGTGTTGTTACTTCATGTTACTGCAAGAATCGTGATATTCCAAGATTGCACAGGAAAACCAAAACATCTGCAATGTCTAAAACATGAGATCCTGCAATTGTGACAGAGTAATAGGCTGGAGCCTTTTTTGGTGCTCATGCCCACAGTAAGATCTGTATAATCCAAATATAGTTTTAATGGATCACATTTAAAATTCTTAATTGACGATTTAAATAAAAAAAAATGTTTTCTTTTTTGAAAATTTGATAGCTAAATATTATTTTTATTTTTATTTTTATACGAATTAAAATATTTTAAAAAATAAAAATAAAAAATAAATTCGAACCCTTCATATTAATATTGGTTTGGAATGATTCAAATTTTAGTGCTCTGACTGAAGCCATTTTTGAGTAACACTCACATTTTTTTTAATTCACAGGCGTTATATATATTATCCAACCAAAAAAAGGTCAAGAAAGGTATAAATATCTTATGAGGGGGGAAACAAAAACTAAGCATTTAAAATGGGTACATTACTGCAAAAAAGAAAAAAGAAAAGAAAAGTATACTTTTCTTTACTAACTTCGTCTGATTCTGGCCAAACGCAGAAGGGTCAGCCAAAAATCAATGGCTAACAGAATCCATGGAAGTTTCGTGGAAAGTACCAATTATTACTGTTTAGTAGCATACTATAGTGTGACCCACAACCCAAACCCCGCCACGTGGACCACCTCCATTGGTCCTTGAACAATTCCTTCAAATAAAATAAAATAATGAAAAAACATGTGAAGAGCGATACGCGCGAGAGAGGCAAAGTATAAGAACAAATGACATTCCATTGTTTGAAGAAATCCCAATCCCAAAGATGAGGTTTTGTGCTTCTTTAATCCCAAACCCGAATGAAAGGAAAAGGTTTCAGTAGCACAAATTCGACACCAACAAGCAATTCCCACGAATCACTTCTTGTTAACCCTCTCAAGAAATTAACCACAACACAATCAATCACTTGGGATTTTATAGTCAACCCAGTCTCCGTTTTTTTTTCTTTCATGCAGTTTATCAAACACGTCGTTGCCTCTCAGCTTTTGCAAATCCTCAAGATATTGATATCTGGAAACAGAGAGGAATCGTATTGAAACGATGAAGATTGGGAAGGTAGCATTGCTGGTTCTCACTGTGCTGCTGTTGAACTTGTCAGCTTCTTCAGCTTGGTTTGGGAATAAACACAAAAGTGCAAGGAACTCCGGTTTCCCAGGTGAAGCGACGACGTCGTCGTTTTCGCCATCGTTCCTAAACCGTGCTGGGTCCTCCATTGTTTTTCGGGTTCATGGCAACGTTTACCCTGTTGGGTAAGTACCTCTTCTTTTTGTTTCTGCCTTCATCATCTGCTGGGCTATAATACACTGATTGTGGCATACGCATATGATGCTTGTCATTTGATACTTGGAATTACATGTGAAAAACTTTTCATGCGTGTTCTTATCTCGTTGCATTCTGCATCAAATGTTGATCTGGGCTTGCTAACTGCCAGCTGGTTGCTGGTTGCTTCTTGCTTATGCCATTTGCTAAATAATGCGGCACTAAATCCTTATATACCCTCTTAGTTTCAAACCCTCATGAATTCTGTTGATGTGGCGGATGGTGGTCAAATAGAGATAGTGACATGGATTTAAGTACTTAACAGGGCAACAGGGAATCCATCTATTCTTTTTCTTGTAGTTTATACTTTTGAAGAAAGAAATAGGTAACGATGAAAGAAAACGAAAATGAAAACTTTTGTTGGTTACTTTCACTATGTGCAGGTTTTACAATGTTACTCTCAATATCGGCCAGCCACCGAGACCCTATTTTCTTGATCTTGACACGGGTAGTGACCTCACTTGGCTTCAATGTGATGCCCCTTGCTCTCATTGCTCTGAGGTATTTATCACTAACGATATCAAGAAGATTCTCATTATGTCATCCCAATTGGTACTCCAAAAAGTTCTTTCCTTTAATGTCACTGAATGAGACTAATGAACTGCTCATGTTTGTTGGTTGTTTTTCAGACACCCCATCCGCTTTACATTCCAAGCAATGACTTAGTGCCTTGTGATGACCCTCTTTGTGCATCCTTGCATCGGAGCAAGGACTACAACTGTGATTACCCAGATCAATGTCACTATGAAATTGAGTATGCAGATCAGTATTCAACCCTTGGTGTGCTTGTCAAGGATGTCTATCATCTCAACTTCACTAATGGAAAACAACTTAAAGTTCGAATGGGACTTGGGTTAGTTACTATTCAAGCTTGCTACTTTAATTCAAATCTCTTTCATTTCCGGTTTCTCTTAAAATATTGGTGTTTCTGTAAGCAATGTCTTGCTATAGACTTCTCAAAGGGATTACTCGTCGTTGTACAATAAGGCCTTCGTAATTTCTTGCTATATCTGCCTCTCTTTCATGTTTCTGTGTATGGAATAGTACAGTAAAGATATTCAGAATTAATTTATTCTTGTAATAAGGAGAATCCAGCAAACAGTATATTAACTACTAATTAATGTATGTGATCTCTAATTCATTCACGAATTTGCTGGCTTTTGTTTTTCAGATGTGGATATGATCAGGTTTTTCCTGCTTATTCATACCACTCCGTTGATGGAGTACTTGGCCTTGGCAGAGGCAGAGCCAGCTTGATATCTCAGCTTAGCAGTCAGGGCTTGCTACGGAATGTAGTTGGACACTGTTTAGGTACGAACAGAGGAGGATATATGTTCTTCGGAGATGTTCCTGAATCTTCTCATCGAGTGACTTGGATTCCTATGTCCATTGATTCGTAAGTAGGCGGCAGGCCACATTTTACATCTTTCTCATGTACACTATCATCGTGCTTGATACTATATTCTAATTCCTGTACATTTATGTGTTTGTAATTTGTTGTCAGCGATCATTACTCAGCTGGGGGAGCTGAACTCCTTTTCGGCAGTAAGGCTACCGGAGTTGGAAATCTCCGTGCAATATTTGACACTGGAAGTTCTTACACTTACTTCAACTTCCATGCTTACCAAGCACTAATCTCTTGGGTTAGTTTTAAGCATTTCTCACGTCAGTCATCGGTTAGATAGGCTTAAGCTTGACGCAATATGAGATTATGCTGAGTTCATTCATCATGCAGAACCAGTGCATATTATTTGGCTTACCCAAACTGACTTCCTACAATCAAAAATCAGCTTCAGCCCAAAATTGTGTTTCAGATAGCTTTTGAAGAAAATGACGTCTGGCTTAAAACCAACTTTTTTTGTAGCTTTTGCCTTTTCTTTATATTTGAATATTCTAAAATTCACTCATCCAAATAAGTTTATATCAAATTGACTTTTTTTATAAAAGTATACCAAACATAAATCATATTACACTAATTGACTTTTACCCCTAGGTTTAATTTGCAAAAGTCAGTTGAGATAAAAGTTACTTCTGCAAATGATAATCCAAACAGGCCTCAATATGTTGGGATACTTAGAGATGATTGTTTCTTCAACTGCAGTTAAAGAAGGAATTACATGGAACACCCTTGCTAGAGGCACCTGATGACCAGACTGTACCTATCTGTTGGCATGGTAAAAGACCTTTCCGAAGCATAAATGAAGTCAGGAGATACTTCAAGCCTTTGGCTCTGAGTTTCACCACCGGTAGAAGGTCTAGAGCTGTATTTGAAATCCCTCTTGAAGCTTACTTAATAGTATCAGTGAGTCCAGACTTAACCAACATCTTCTAGGACATTCTTTTATATCAGTCACCGGAGTTATTTTTAAATGCTAGTAATTTTATTCTTCCAGAACTTGGGAAATGTGTGCTTGGGCATTCTAAATGGCTCTGAAGTAGGCATGGGGGATGTGAACCTAATTGGAGGTAACGTTCGTGTCTATATTTTCTTCCCTGCAGCCTTTTGCTATATAATTCTGTACGAACTCTCCATTTTATAGACTGATTTTCTTGTTTATGCAGACATATCCATGCTGGGCAAATTGATGGTATACGACAACGAGAAGCAGTCGATTGGTTGGTCACCGGCAAACTGTGACCGAGTTCCAAAATCCAGACATGTCAGCATATGATCATCACGATAGCAGAACTCAGCTGTCTAAATCAGAATGATAACTGTATCTTCTGCGATATTCACACACACACATATATTAATATATATGTTCGGTTATGAAGTTAACTGTCTGTATATTTCTATTATATACTGAGATGACGGCTATGGTATATTATTCCCTTGTGATTACCATGTAATAACTGGTCGTGTTACACTAGTTTGACTTGCTGTGAGGATAAGTAGGTGCTATTTTTTTCCGAAAGTGTTTTGAGCATTTAGTTATGAAAGCTCCACCTTTTGACATTGCTTCATGTGAATTTTGCCCATAATGTGATTTGGTTCAAAGTTAGAATCTTTCATTTTTTGGAAATGTCAAACTTGGACAGCTGAACCATTTGTCTTAATCTCCCCAATTTGGGACCTTCCACATCATCAGGCACTGTAGATTTAACCCAGCGATCCCCATGATGTACAAAAAGCAGAAAAGGCCTCAGTGCTTAGAAAAGTAGAATTTTACAGCTAAGTGTTTCCATTCGATTGACGAATAAAGTTATGTGTTACAATTACAGTTTATGGAAAAAATTCTGCCACAGTCCCTGTGGAACAAGAATTTCCTACAGAATCCTTACATATTAACAATATAGTCCTAAATTAAACCTTTTTAATGCAAGGATCAGTTAACTGTGTAAAATACTAATAAAAACTCATCAAAACATACAAGTTGATGAGTTTTTACATTCTCGTATTTACACAACCAACACATTTATATCGTTCGTATCTAATTGAAATGAATCAAGTGGGACCCATATCCTTCTCATGCGCTGTTCAAAATGGCTTCTGTAGAAACATGAACATGTCCTGCAATGGCGAGAGCTGGTTCATTTGGTACTGTACAGAAGAGGCAAAAGGGTCTTCTCCAGAGATGTTATTCACACTATTAATCGCGTAATTGAATTCAAAATCAAGCCCATCATCTTCTCCGAGCCCTAGCTCGTTCCACTTGGCCTCGCTCTGTACCTCCTTGTCGCACATGACGTCCGGCGAAACCACGTGCTCCGAGCAGCTCGAGTCCGTGTGCAGCCTCGGCACCGAGTCCGAAGTGTCCATAAAGAATTGGTCGTTCGTGAACGCCGCCGGTGCCTGCACCTTATTGTGGTCGTACGATTTGATTTCCGGTTTGGTCTCATGGTCATGGAATTCCGATAACTTGCCGGCTTTCTGATCTAACGCATTGTATTTCTCAATCGTGCCTTTCTTATTGTAAATTCGACATAACACCCAATCATCAAGCTGCAATAACATCATAAAACCAAAAAAAATCTCAGTTTATATATTTTCAAAAAAATTACTGGAGAACTTGCTAAAATATATTCAAGTTTAATTAAATAACTTACCCTTGGGTTCTTTTTCTTTCCGGCGGATCTGTCGACGTTAGCGAGACGATATTCATGCATGATCCAATTGGTTTTGATGCCGCTGGGGGCCTTACCCGCGTAGAATACGAGTGCCTTCTTAATTCCCAGTGGCTTCGGCTTACCAATCGGCTTGTCGGCTCCAGTTGCTTTCCAATACCCACTTCCCGCCGCCCGGTTTGGCCTCGAGCCGTTCGGATATTTTCGGTCCCTCGGTGAAAAGAAGTACCATTCTTTCTCGCCGTACAGAGCCATTTCTGTTCATAAAATGATCAACAGATTTCCCATTTTAATCATCCAAGATCAATAAAAACAAATATCATATAATATAAGTACTTGGAAATTTATTATTCCGAAGATTCGGAGCGAAATCCGAGAAAAATATCCCTAACTAGAAATTTGCTCTGTTCTGTGAAGATTTAGAATCACGAATTTTTTTTTTTTTTTTTTGTGAAATGAAGAGGAGGAGGACAAGGTACCAGGAAGTTGCCATGGATCAAATTTGTAGAGATCGATCTCTTTGATGATGGGAACGGCAATGGGCTGAGAGGCACATTTGGTACAGAGGTAGTGATTCACAAGCTCCTCGTCGGTCGGGTGGAATCTGAACCCAGGTGGTAACTCCAATTCACCATTCATTCTTCTTCTTCACTCGCTTCTGTTCTTTCACTCAGCTTCTTCTGCTTCTCGTTCTAATTCCGCTGCGTCTTTGAAACATAGAACTCACGGGCTAGCTGGTGTTTTATAGCCGAAATTCCAATAAATAAAATAAATGAGAATGAAAAAGAAAGGGCTTTAAATTGGCACGTGGTGGAGGGGAGGTGTATCTAGAGATACTAGTATAAAATGTGTGAGTAACTGTGGAAATTGAGGGTGGTGTGTGTGTTTTAATGAAGGTTGACCGCAGCCACACGTGGCAGGTGATGAGTGGATTGGAGAGCACGTGTGGGTGGCCCACATCCGGTCACTGCTTCCGTCATTCGCCCTGTGTTTTTCCAACAAGTCGGCGGCTCTATGGTGATCGCGCATCGCCTGTGCCCCGGCCCATGCTCCTGAGGACAACCAATCGTCTTGCGCCGCGTGGAAATCGGTGGCTTTGGGTCCCTCACTGGTCAACCAGGACCACAGACTTAGAGCTGCACATGATCGTAATCTTCATTCATCTGTAAATTTTTATTGATATTTTGTATATTTATACACAGACGGACATGATCAAGATTCAAGAGTAAAAGGTGCTGGCGCAGCCTTAAGCCGTGGAGTAATTTTTTATTCTGTGTGTTATGTTTAATTTGTCTTTCTCGCATTGTATCTATTTTGTAGTTTATTTAAAATACTAAAATACCTTTGTACATTTCAATACCGTTATATCTCAATGTTGTAGACGTATATTTTTATTTTCGATTCTAAATATAAGATTCATCCCTTTTTTGCCAACAATGAGATTTATTATTTTATTTTATAGTTGGCATGATGATAAATATTACTCACTCATGTCTTCAATGACTAAAAGGTTATTTGAAGAGTTTGTTTTGATTCTAGATATAATATCATGATCCAATTTATTTCCATTGACTGCACCTATTAAAGATGTTTTAATTTCTAAGTAATTTCTATTACAAATGATAAATTGAGTTTTCAGAGAAAAACCATCACATATTTTTTTCAAACAACTTAACTAACTTTTAAAATATTTAAACACTAGTCATGTAATTTGTATATCAAGAGCGTGTTTCTACTCTATGCAAGACATACATATTGTTATCAGACAAAATTCTTCTAACATGTTTATTTATTTCTCATATCATAAGATCACTTGCTGAAATAGGTTGAACCAAACAATTTCGTGGTGCCATCTGAGTAATTAGGTACAATTAATCAACGTGTTCTGTAACAAGTGATGATGAGGTTCTAATTTTCTAAAATCACGTGCATGTCTAGCTAGATTTAATCTGTTCGTTGGAAAAATGAGTTTCTTGCATGGCAAGAAAATTGACCAGAGAAGAAGAATAATCAACAGTATATACCTACGGACGTCAAATTATTTTAGTCTTCATATTTGTACAGTCACATGCATTCATGTTAAGTTCATGTCTTGACGAGCTTTTGAAATTTTTGATTCGGTTCATGGATTATTATGCCAAGAACCAACATAAATATGTACTACGTACAACCCTCAAATATAAGAATGAGTCGTTTGATTATTATTTTTTGCTGTTGAAATTATCAAAACTAATTAAATGATATATGTATTATCTTCACCAAAATGAGTAAACAAGAGCGTGATGCCCAAGGCACTACAAATGAAAACCAAATGTACAAATAAAGTTGGGTTTTAACTTTTAATATTGGTTATAAGAATGATTAAAAAGTTTATAATTGACATTACATTGGATCCAAAATATAAGGATTGCTTCAAAATTGTTTCATGATTTATAGTAAATATCTCATATATACGATGCTCTGTAAAAAAGAAAATTAGGAAAACTGGAGGGAAATCCCCCATTAAAAAGTTTATCAGTAAGAATGACTTAAATTAAAGTATCTGTATTTTACGTACACAAAATTTGTAAAACACGGATTCTTTTAATGCGTAGAAAATTGGTAGGTAATATATGCCGATAAAATTTTCGATCGGTGATATTTCCCTAATTTTTTCAAGAAAATTTAGTAAAACGTTTCTATACATCTTTAAAGTTTTTCCTTTTCGCAACCGCCCATGATTTTATTAAAGTATCATCTCTGACTACATGGATATAGAAAGTTAGAAAAAAGCTTTCAATTTATTGAGAGGGCGAAAGGTTTAACAGAGCACTCGTTTAAGATAGGAGTGAATGATTCTGACTGAAGAAAATTTTGGAAAGCTCTACTTTTTTCTTCTTCTTGTTTTTTTTTTTTTTTTGAAAAAAAAGTCAAGATTAATTTATTATTGCAATAAAAAAGATCCATTTTTATCCACCTAACCCAGGTGAGTAAAAGAGACCATCACCTTTCATGGAGTCAAAGACATGTGATCGTCTTCGAGTTAATAAAAGTCCAAGCAATTGGTCATTGTATTTGGGGGGAAAAATGGTTCCTTTGTGACTTGAGCAGTAATTGTTTATTGTTTTTTTGAGTGGATCCATTCTCTTGGGAAATCGCTGAATATGACTGCTCCTTTTGACAATTTGACCCAACTAGATCGGGCTTATTTGATTTATGAAATGAAATATTTTAGTGATTGGTTGATTTTTTTTGAAAATATTATAAAAATAAAATAAATTATTTAAGTACAATAAAAATTGTAAATTGTTTATATATATGATTATGTTATATATCAATTTATAAATTTGATCAAATAGTTTAGAGAAAAATGAAAAAATTATCAATTGATTGACTTATTTAGTCTCTGTAAAAAAAAAAAATGACACTAACTCTAATTTATCAGTTTATAAATTACATTGAAAAGCCCTGATTCGATTAACTTTTGATAAAGGAATGATTTGAAAAAAAAAATTATGATTTTTTAAAAAATAAAATAGATTAAGATATATTGTAAATTACTTTACTATTTGATTATTTGAACATCAAAAGTGGTTCAATGTGGGAGTTGGTGGGCTACGTGGATAAGGACTATAGTCTAACATAAGGAAGCTGCCTCGATGTTGCCTCCCATAGAATTTCATAGGTTTTTTAATTATCCATACCATTTGCCAATACTTGTATTATTATTGATACTTACATATTATTCTATTTATAAATAACATTATTTCCCATACTCCTGGTCTTAGATATAAATAACACTTTACTTGCTTTGTCTAAGCATTAAATGTATATTTGTTTTATTTTTATCTCTAATTAATTATGTGCATTTTTCATATATTTTTCCACACCTTCTCTCTCATACCTATCATCCTATATTAATAAGGGGATATTTAAGAAAAAAATATATTTTATATACATGCATTGATTTTAACCTTTGTTTTGCACGATTTAAGTAGTTTTGCATGAAATACATCATTAATATGAAATTAATAACTCAGTTAATAATAAATTGATTTGTAACTTATAAAGTTGAATTTAACTCACGTTGTCAATATAAAACCTTATGATTAGATAATCTTTATATATTTTTGTAAACGTTGTAGGATCAGTTTACCCAAACTTTTGCCTTTAAAAATATGAGTTGGATCTTTAAAAGTTAAAAAACCCAATAAGTTAATTTCTTTTAGAAGAAAAATAGAGTAAATCAGGGGATCAGAGAATAGATTGATTTGACATTATTTTCAAAGTGGTTGGTGTCGTTGTTGGGACAGCTTGGGATTGCATGCGACCAATGTATTAAAATTGCTTTGACTTTTTTTTAAAGAAAAATTCCCTTTCTTGTGTTTGTGTGGCTCACAGTGGATTGCGGCCGCACAGATGTCCAATCCATTGATTTCTAAAATCAATTCCTTCATGGTGGTCCAAACTCCAAAGTATGTGAATATAATAATATCGCCATCTCCCTTTTTTTTTTTTAAAACGCTTCTTTCTTACTAATGAAATATTATCACCTCCTGTGAACTTATACAAGAGTTAGATAAATGTTTTATGAATATTTAAAAAATTAATTAGGTTAGTTATTTATTATAAATGTGTATTATTTTTAAAATATTATATTTAATCATGTACGATTATGGCTATAATCATTGATGAGAACACACTTACTATATACAATCAATATAAATATTTTGAGAAAAATTAATACTATACCTTTAAAATATAAAGTAAATTGGGATATTATATTTAGAAATGAAGTGAACCTCCATTTACTTCCTATATTTTTTTTTATCAAAAGTTTAATTCCTATATTTAAGAACAAAGGCCTCATCATGTCCATGGACTCCC
>QFDD01115630.1:0-14062 GCA_006871305.1 Vachellia collinsii
TTTCTCTGTCTAATGCATTATTTTCTGCCCTCTAATTGCTTGCAGCACATTCAAAAAGAAGGCTCCGAAGGCAATAAAGGAAATTAGGAAGTTTGCCCAGAAGGCTATGGGAACAACTGATGTGAGAGTGGATGTCAAGCTTAACAAGCATGTCTGGAGTGGTGGAATCCGCAGCGTCCCAAGGAGAATTCGTGTTCGCATTGCCCGAAAGAGAAACGATGAAGAAGATGCCAAGGAAGAGTTTTACTCATTAGTCACTGTTGTAGACATCTCAAGAGAAGAATTGAAAGGTTTGGGCACCAAGTTGATTGATGAAGAGGATTAATCTATCCAGCCTTCTTAGATGATAGTCACTTTCTCTATTTTTGGCTGTGTTTTAATTTAATTGCCGAGGTACATTTGACTGCTTTGAAATACACCTTTGTTACCTGTGACGACAGGATTATGGAATTTTGTTGGATTTACTTTTGCAGAGCGTTCAAGTTCCACATTTCCTGTGCTTAAGTTGTCTTGGCAATTTCGTTTTTCATAGCCTGTTTCAATTTAATAATGTCTGAACCCTCGTTCAATCTAATTCTTAATCTAGAAATGGACAAGTATTTGATAGTTTGTTTTTGTTTAATCATGTCTGTCCCCTTGTTAATCTAATCCTTTGTTAAGAAATAATCCCTCCTGTCGCACTTCAAATGATGTTTTATATGTAGGATTAAGAAGGATTGAGGCTGATTACGCAATGCCTCGATGATACGAAGATTCCCAGGTCGCTTGATGTTTGTAAACTTACAAGTCAAAATTTTCCCGAACAAAAAAATCACCACTTTGGTTAATCTCGGAGGAAAATCACTACGGTTTAATGTTATTTTTCGACTACTCTTCTGTTTTGAATTTTCGATTATCTAGATTTGAATTTGAATAGCTCATTCAATATTTTTTTATGAATTTTAACAAACGTTATTTTGGAGCTTACGTTCCAAAGAATGGTTGTCCAACTAACAATTTGAAATTTAATAATAGATGTCAGCATCAGAAAAAGGGTGCCAGTTTAATAATTCGCTGTAAATGTTTGTGAAAAGGAATGTATTTATTGTAAAGAAATTGATCTATTTACAGTACTTGCCTATAATGAACACCAGAGACGCCAAGTTGACAAACAATCGTTGCCACTATCATTCTTTTGAGCTTAACTCCTTCACTACTGAGATGAATTATTAGGAGCGCGCGAAATGCAACCGTTATAAGGTGGTAGCTTATTCCTGAGATCCATGCCATAGCTTATTTTTGGTCATTCTCTTCTACCATGCATGAATCATGCGAGCACCGAAGAAGAAATATAGTTCTGTTTTTTCTGAAATTTCTCTTCGTTTTCACACCATTTCCTGCCGAGAATCTCTTCTTACGAGTCTGCTGCTTGCGTTGAATTCTTCACATTACGTCTCCTGCTGCAGGGCGATTCATGCCCGAGTGCTCAAATCTTTGAATTACAGAGATGGTTTCATTGGGGATCAGTTAATATCTAGTTACATTAGTCTGGGGTTCGCAGATGACGCAGAAAAGCTGTTTGATGATACTCCCCAAAAAGACCTGGTCTCCTGGAATTCTTTAATTTCTGGGTTTTCAAAAAGAGGAGACCTTGGTAAGTGCATGAATGTATTTCTTAAGTTGAAATCTGAACTTACATTGGACATGAATGAGCTGACGCTTATACCCGTCGTCTCAGCTTGTACTTCTGCAAAAGCTCTGCATGAAGGTCGGTATCTTCATGGCATTGCAGTGAAATTGGGCATGAAGTTGGAATCCAAGGTCGCTAATTCTCTCATAAATATGTACGGCAAGTTTGGCTGTCCTGGTTCTGCTTTCAGGCTATTTTGGGAAATCCCAGAACGAAATCTTGTATCATGGAATTCAATGGTGGCTATCTGTGCCCAAAACTGTATCCCAGAAGGAGCTTTTCAATACTTTAATATGATGAAGCACAATGGACTTTTGCCCGACGAGGCAACAGTTGTCGCCTTGCTTCAAGCTTGTGAAAACTTGCCTATTGCGAAATTATTAGAGGCCATTCATGGTGTAATCTTCACCTGCGGTCTCAATGAAAATATTACAATTGCAACCTCGCTTCTAATCTTGTACTCAAAGTTAGGCAGATTAAATGCTTCCCATAAGGTATTTACAGAGATTGGTAAGCCTGATAAAGTGGCTTGGAGTGCGATGATAGCGGCATATGCCGTGCACGGGCATGGGGAAGCAGCAATAGAATTGTTTGAGAGGAAAGTAAGGCGAGGTATGGAGCCTGATCATGTCACTTTTACCCATTTGTTGAGTGCCTGTAGCCATTCAGGGCTTGTTGAGGAGGGAAAATACTACTTCCATATCATGTCTGATGTTTATGGAGTTCAACCCAGATTGGATCATTACTCATGTATGGTGGATCTTCTTGGCCGCCGAGGACTGCTCAATGATGCTTGTGAACTCATTAAGAACATGCCTCTAGAGCCAAATGCTGGAGTCTGGGGTGCTCTTCTTGGTGCTTGCAGGGTATATCGTAATATTGACCTGGGGAAAGAAGCTGCAGAGAAAATGATCGCATTAGATCCATTAGATTCAAGAAACTACATTATGCTCTCCAATATATACTCAGCTGCAGGTTTATGGGATGATGCATCAAAAGTGAGGGCTTCAATGAAGGCTACAGGTCTGATCAGAAGCCCCGGGATCAGTTTTATGGAGCACGGGAAGAAGATCCATCGGTTTGTGGTGGATGATTATTCTCACCCTGAAGCTGATAAGATCCATGAAAAGCTGGAAGAGTTGATCAGGAAGATTCACGAGGCTGGCTTTGTGCCAGAAACTGATTCTGTTCTTCATAATGTTGACGAGGAAGTGAAGATGGATATGGTTAACAAGCACAGTGAGAAGATTGCTCTCGCATATGGCCTTTTGGTTACCAGCTCTGATGAGCCAATAGTAATAATGAAGAACCTTAGAATCTGTCGCGATTGCCACAGCACTGCGAAGTTTGTCTCACTAATAGAGAAGCGTACTATCATAATCCGTGATTCAAAGAGGTTTCATCAGTTCTTGGATGGATCATGTTCATGTGGTGATTATTGGTAACTTTAAGGGGAAATCATTCAATGAAGGAATGTAATTATAAAAAAAAATTGTCACAAAAAGTGAGCAGCATAGATTTCATTATCATTTTCTGCACTGAAATTTGTTATCATATATTGAAATTTTTTTATGATTATATTACTTTTACGAGATATCATAGTGTTTTTGTCTAATTTTTATGGCTTTGATGGTGCTAGAGTGATTTGCACAGATGGAAATGACCATCAAACTTCACTGTAATTTAACAGATGTCATGTTATTCACACGTTTTCGTTTCCATGTTCATAGAAAATAATCTGCAGTTCAATGTTCTGACTTAGATAGGCGCCTCACCTTATTTTCCTCAGCAAGTTGCTTACCCGATGCACAGTGGAAGGCAATTGAAATGTTTTTGGATCAAAAGATAGTTTTTTTTTTTGGTAAATTGAAAACTATTGGATTAATCATCAGATTCTGTGAAGTGGATCCTGGGGAAACGGTTGATGAAGATTATACAATCAAACAAATTCTTTGTGATAAAATGAAAATTCAATCCTCCACCTTGGCTTTGAAGATAGAGGAGGATGAAAGAAGCTTGTTGATAGTGAGCTCCATTTTATTGTAATTCTCTTTGATTGAATGCATGGGAGTTGGATTAAGTGAAATGAGATAGAGGGACTCGAATTTAATAGTCTTTTGAATAGAATTGCTTCCTTCATATGTTTAGGAGAAAAAATATCATTTGCAACAAACAAGAAATGTATGCATACTTTTTTCATAGATTTATGCAAGTTTTGAGAATAGATTAAATTTTAAATCATTTGAACAAAATTCAGCAGATAGTATCAATTTTAGAAATCAAGAAATTATGCAATTTAAATAAAGCAAAGATGGGATTGTGTATTTGGATAGTTGCAAGCTTTGTAATTTCCTATCAGTTTTTTTTATCAACATATTGATTGATTTAAAGTAATTAAATTACTTCTTTTTTCTTTATTGAAAAGTATGATTAAAATCGGATGGTTTTCAAATTACTTCAATATAAATTTAACTTACCAAAAATATGTTAAAATAAACAAGTATTTAAAATATAGTTCTAGTTTGGTAAAATACGATTTGACCAAAAAAAAAAAAAGTTTGGTAAAATACGTAAAATGACCTTAAGGGAATTTCATTTCATACCGCAAATCTTCCGCGCCAAGCTTTTCTCCCCGATTTTGAAAGAAGAAGCTCGGGCGTGACACCAAACCAATCGCAGCATAAAACCCTTCCTTCTTCAAATTTGTCCATCCGATCTCCATCTTCTCCATTGATCCTTAAAGTAAGCTCTCTTCATTCTTTCTGGTCGCATTTCAGTCCTATCTTTTGTATGTGTCTTTCAATTGAAAAATGGATGGTCAGGCACTCTCTCTCAAGTCTCCGAAATTAGAGTGTCCCATTGATGGTGATGATGATAAGGTGATTTCTGGGCTTAGTACGGTACTGGTTGCTTCGATTCAAGAAGCCAAAGATAGGATTTCGCAGATAGAGTTTATATTTTGTAGGAAGCTTTATCCCAATTTCCAGTCAAAATCTAAATCTCTTCAAAAGTTTTACTCAGAGGCCAGAAAGTCTCTGGAAGAGCAGTGGAAGGAGAAGGAAAATGAACTGTTACTCCAGATTGAGAAAATGAGGCTTGAAAATGAACGATTTCTGGAGGAAAATCGGGTGTTGAAGGCTGAGGAGGCCAAAGTAAAGGAACCACTGGAGAAGGAGTTGATTGCCAGGAAGCTCAGAATCGAGGAGCTGGAAAGGGAGATCGGTAAGAGGAGTGAAGAAATTGATGAAGGATTGGTGTTGCACAAGAATTTGGTGGAGTTGGTTCAGTCGAAAGAGTCATTGATTTTGGAAAGGGAGGGGATATTGAAACAGTTTGTTGAAAAGACCAAAGGGTCGATTGCCAGAGTGAAAGAGTTGGAGGAAGAAGTTGAGGATCTCAAGCTTGGCCTAAGAAAGAAGAACGAGAAAGTGGCAGAGGAGATAAAGTTACGGGAAATTTTACATGCTAAGAACCTGGAATTGATATCTGAGATTGAGTGTTCTGAGAAGGAGAGGAAACGGCTTTTGGCTCAAATAGTTGAGTTGGATGAAGAAGCTAGCGGAATTCGTAAAAATCTCAGTATTAAAATTCCAGAGGCTGAGGAGAATAAGAAAAAGTTGGATGTGCATGAGAAGGAGAAACAACCTCTTCTGGAAAAAATGAGAAGTTTGGAGGAGAAACTTAATCTGCCAAATAAACTAAGTACTGGAAGAGGGGAATCATCTGAAGGGGTTGATTCATATCAAAGGGTACTTAAAGAAGTTGAGTCAATGTCATCTGAGCTGCAGGCTGAGAAAAGGAAAAGGTTGCATGTCACTGAAGCTTACAAACGGCTGAAATCTCAGCACAATTACCTCCGTGAGAAGGTGGGTCTTACCTCAGAAAATATGCTTCCCCTGAACAAACTGGAAAATGAAAGTGATCTGCACAAGCATAAGGATCCAATTACAGCACCTGGTAAGATTTGATTGTTGTAGTTCCCACCTGCCGAACACATTTCTCAAGTTGCCTTTATATTTATTCTCTTTTGATTGTTGAACTGATTTTATCAACTTATCAGGCATTTTGGATTGGGAAAAATATGGAGTTTATTATTCATATCCTATCCTGCTCCATCAGAATGTAACATGTGGATACTTTTAGAATCTCTTATTGCATTTTTAAAATAAAAATTGTTAAATTCTTACTAGATATTTTGATAGTAAGCTCATAATGAACTTTACCCATGTTTTCTCCTTTGAATTATTTGTGGTTTCCAGCTTTGCAAAGTTGCATCCTTAAGATGCACCCCAAGGCCTAAACATGCCCTTTGCTTGACATTGGCTAAGATAGCACATGTGTCTCCCACATACTTGGCTAACTCTGTATTGCTTGTCATTTCAGATCCTACGGTTCCAAGTCCAAAACCCTCCACAGATAAACGCAAGTCAGTAATAGTAAAGAGTGAAAACTTAGAGGATGACTTGGGAGGTAAGTCACATTCTCTATTGATATTATTGGTTGCTTTAAAATGCACATCATCTACAATGTTTACTCTACAGTGGACCTCAGTCTATTTTGTCGATACTGTGTTTCATGCATAAATTCAAGAAATTTTTTGGTGATGTTTTGAATGTGTACATCTTAGGTTCTTCTACCATCAAGTACTACCTTTTATCGCAGGTCTTGAAAACAAAATCCCTGATACCTTTGTTGCTGCATGCGATCTAAACAAAGTAAAGGAAGAAATTTTGGAGGATGACACAGGAATCAAAACCATTCCTCAATCCAGTTTCCATCGTGGCCCAAAATGCCCCATCAACACAAAATTGACCTCTGCCTCTGGCACAAAGCGGCCTGCATCATCATCGTCTTGGAGACAAACCCGGTCTCGCCAAAGTCGGGTAGGTAATGACCCACATGATGATTTTCTAGATACTCCTCTAGAGAATGTTAGAGCAAATTTAAATAAAGGTTCAGATAAGGAAGACCAACCAGAGCCAGTCCAGAAAGACGTTGGCATGGACAGCTCAGATGATGAAACACAGGATGTGAATGCCAAAAGCAGTCCCCAAAGTAAGCAATCTTCAGTTCCTCATGCCGCCAGCAAGAAGAGTTTTAAGTACATTGAACCAGTGAGGAAGAAAGCTGAGCGAGAAAAGTTGAAGGGAATCGAATGCAAACAATGTAAGAAATTCTATGATGCTGTTCTTCCAAGTGATGAGGGTAAGGATCCTGATAGTACTAGGCATAATTTTCGCTGTGAGCATCTTGATGGTGTCTCTAGGCATCGGTATAGATATGCTCCTCCTATGACTCCAGAAGGATTCTGGAATATTGGATTTGAATCTGAGTTATAAGCAATTCTTCCCGGCACATTGCCATTAATATTACATCACTATTTCTATTTTCCTACTTTAATGTATAGCATCCTTCATGAATCCCATGGTTAATGAATACCTTCGATGAAGATAAGCTTTTTGCCTTGTACCTTCCATTTCATTATTGCATGCAGATTAAGAAATGCGATAAATATGTAAAAATGTCATATTTTGTCAAATTTGCCCCTCGTTCAATGCTTCTAAAAACAGTATAATAATAAATAATACATCTGATTTTTTAATATAATAGTTAATTGACTTTTTTGAAAAGATTAAGAAAGTTAATTAGCTAATTCATTTATCATATTTCTCCAAATTAATTTGTTTGATTTGTAAATTGATATATAATCTAATAATACATATAAATATTTCAAAATATATCTTATAATTAAGTAATTTATTTAGCTTTTTCAATTTCTTAAAAAATTTAACTATATTTTATATTAAATACCGAAAGTCATATTAGACTTCTTTAAGGGTAAACTAGGAGAAGTTCATAATATACTACATTAGAGTTCTAAAAAACATGTGATGTGAAACAATTTTTCCCTCAAAAGCCAAAATATAATGAAACTGAGTATGATTTATGAGTCTGAAATTAATCAATTATTATTAGAGTTCTAAAAAACATGTGATGTGAAACGATTTTTCCCACAAAAGCCAAAATATAATGAAACTAAGTATGCTTTATGAGTCTGAAATTAATCAATTATTTTTCTTACGAATATTCCTTTTTTTCTAAAATGATTATTTTAAAAGATAGGAAGGCATGTCTTTCTTTTTTACTTGAAGCATAGATATCCTCCTATTGAAATAAGTGATATTCAAAGTACCGTTGGATTCTAAATGTGGATGCCTCTTAAAATGGGGATTTGAATATTGGTTTGCCATGTTTTAAAAAACTAGCTCCTTTCACTAAATCTAATCTCAATGATAGAAGGCATGTGTTTTGATGTTGAATTTCTGGTTTAAGCTTTCCTGGTCCATTGTTGTGGACTATGAAGAGGATTTGATTTATGATTTAGATTTTTGTGGCTGGATTTGTACCTGTTTCCATCTGACTACTTAATAGTGAAATTAGTGAGAACTTATAGTAACTCCCATGAATTCTTTCTTCCTCTTGTGCTTTGTTGAGACATAAACGTCCATTCTTCATGGACTAACCATCCATGACCCAAATATGTCTGAATTAAATTAATTAACCATGATAAGTTGATGAATTATTTAACTTAAAATTCAAATTGAAGGATTGAGAGGGAGTCCTTTTTTCTTGCTTTATCTATCTATTTTTTGAAAAATTTACCGGATGTTTTTTTTTCATTTGTTATGTTCGGTGTTTATGTAGAAGGGACAAGAATTCTCAATTCTCACCCAAACTCTCTCTCTATATCTATATATCTATATATATATATCTATATGGAGTTTTTGTTGTGAATAATAATTGAAGTCTATGTAATATCTTTTCTGCTAGGTTTCTGTTCTAACAGTCGGCTTCTGTGCTTGGGCTCTCAGCAGCCTCAAGAGGAAGCTTAAACTAATTGAAAATGGCGCTGAATCAAGAACTAGAAAGGCACGAGGTTTCTGATGCCTGAAATAACTTTTTTGCATTCATCTAACACTTCCCTTCAACATTCTTCTTCTTCTTCATCTTTCTGTAAAAATCTGTCCCACATCTCTCAACTTCAATGTTACCTTGTCAGGAATAATCCGTTTCTTCACCGCCTAAAAATCATGAATAACATGTTTTGCAAGTTTTTTTTTTTTATCCAACTACCTAATAACAATGTCATTCTTAATTATTACTTCCTTCCGTATATTATTTATTTATCAAATTTGATCAGGTTAGGTATGTTAGTTAAGATATCATATTTTTCTAAAACACTATAATCATTTTTCTTAATTTCTTCCATTTTTTACTTGATTATTGTTTATGGAGCATCACTAAGGATAATTTGAAAAAAATTGAAAAAATTAGCATGTCCCTAACTCTTTTATACTTCTTTTTATAAACAATTTTTAACATGTTTCATTTGAATTAAAAGAAACATTAAACATCATCATCTCCATCTTAAATTTATGACTTTTTAATTTTACTCCCATTTAGTACATACACTTTTCAAGAATAAACAGTTTATCCAATCATAATGAATGATAATAAATAAGGGGGTACCTTGTCTTTGACTCATAGGTAAGAAGAACAAATGAGTAAGAATATGCTTGTATATCATTTATTTACATTCAAACCCTAAGGATGAATTCATCCAAGGGATGATATTACTTTGGAGAAATTAAGTCTTTCAAAATTATGAGATTGAGTTGAAATCCCATAAAATCTGGATTAGATTAATTGCAAATGTGAAAAAATTCCTATTAATCCTATTTGTTTGAATTGATGTATAAAAAATGTTTGAAGGAAAATAGGGTAAGAAGATCTTTTTTCAAATTCACAACTGATTGAATTGAGGTTTCATGAGACTCTAACTCAACTTTATGATTTTTCTCTTTGGAATCGATGCATAATTGTCTCCATTACCTTCTTATGAACTCGATTTTAATACTTGTATTAAATATTCTAAAAATGAAATCTTGAAAACATTGAATGGACATTATAGATCCAAGAGTGTGTTGCATTTTTTTTAGCATCAACAATTATTTTCTTGTTGAAAATAATCCATTTGATACACTGTCGATAATAAATATGAACAATTTTTATAATAAAAATTTAAATATTGATAAATTATGTCGTAAAAAACTAACTTTTTTTTCTCGCTCGGACTTGACTGTGTTAGCTGAGTGGTGTATAGTTAATGAAATGAGAAAGTACTTGAAATGTAGGCAGTAGGTGTAAATAAATGGGCGGAGGGCATTAGGGGAGGTGGTCACATGGGGAAAGGGCCAATATGAATGTGGTTGTGTCAGTAGGGCAGGGGACCATACCCACATGATTCCCTTCCTCATTCAATTCCATGGCAGCCCATTAGGTTGCCTCTCTTAATTCCTACTTTGACCATTTCCACCCTTTTCACCTCCTTCCCCCCACTTTTCACTCTTACAATGTCAGTTCAAATGAAGCAACTCTTTCTAAATACTTACTCCATAAATTATAAATCACATTTAAAAAGTATATTCCCACTGCTTATTTGATGCCTTCTCCTTCCACTTTTCTTTCTACTAAACATCACAAGGCATGCTATTCAAACTCCATATGTCCCCTTTTTTATGATGAATTACCCAAGGATGGCTGTAAAATGTATTCTATAAAATTTATTTATTTAATTACATTAAATTAAGAAAATTAAATAAATCATTTAATTATAATATATATTGACCTATATGTTAAACACTTCAATTTGAAAAGATGATGAATTTAAGAGATAAAATAGATAAGAAAAAAAAAAAGCCTTACATCTGTAACAAAAATCAAATCACAAACGAGATCCAACATTTAAAACAAAAAAGAGTATTAAATACACCTTTTTATTTTTAGTTATAAGTCTCTCACCAATAATACCGATACAAAGAAAATTGAACAATCATTTAAAAAACATTGATAGGTTGGTTATACGTTGGCAGTAAAGAAGCAACATTCACATGTTATAGAAATAGTAAGCAACCCATTTTTTGTATAACACAAGACCAACAAGTGTTGAGAGCCATTTCTTTGACCAATAATGCTCAAAGACTACGCACCTTATGCTCCCAGCTTTATATGTTAACTTCTCCATTTCAATATCTTCAATTAAAACAAAAAAAAAATCCATTTCTTAGCAAACTTAGGAATGAGAACACACGAATGCAGCAACAGAGACTTCATTCCTCTTCCTCCTCTTTCTTAAATTTATACTTCATCCCATATCGGCCCTAACCTGTAAATTATAACCTGACGTATATTGATATAAAAAATCAAACACACAGACACACTTGACTGTGACTTGTTTGTGAGAATCAACGAGAGAGAGATATATATATATATATATATAGGTGACATTCCGGGTACCCATAACCCTTTTCAGGTCGGGTCGGGTCTCAGCAAGTCTTCAGGGGGCTTCCACACAAACAGTCGTTGTTAGCAAAGGAGGAAGCTTCCAGGTGATCGAACGGAGAGCCGACGGGTATGGACCCGCACAGGTGGTTATTGCTGAGGTCAAGGTGGCCGATGTACTTGGCCGACGATAGCGAACTGGGTATCGGACCATTGAGGTTGTTGTGGGATAAATCCAGCACCATGAAGTATGATCTTGACCCGAACACGTTCGGTATTTGGCCTTCCAACCCGTTTCGACTCAGGTTCAGGATGCCCATACCCGAGTTACCCAGAAGATTTGGAGGGATTTGACCCGACAGAGAGTTGCTGTCTAGATTGAGGGTCGAGAGAACCGGCATTGAACCGAGTTTGCTGTGGATTGAACCGCTCAAACGGTTCATGGACAAATCCAAGTCCGCGAGCCGGCTCATGGAACACACGGACGTCGGGATCGAGCCGGTGAGCTGGTTTTTGTTCAGCAGCGCACGGCTGAGCATGCTGAGTTCGCCGAAGTCGGAGGGGAGTTCGCCGGTGAGATGGTTGTTGCTGAGATCGAGGTGCATGAGCGAGGCGAGGTTGACAATCGAGGGCGGGATCCTTCCTGAGATGGCATTGTCCGCGAGGTTCAGTACAGTGAGCCGCTGCAAGTTCCCTATTCCAGCGGGAATCTCGCCGGAGATGCGGTTACCGATGAGGTCAAGGACGCGGAGAGAGGAGAGGGAGACAATGCAATCGGGAATCTCACCGGAAATGCCCTTCCAGTCGGCAACGACAAAGTTGGTGAGGCGGTCGAGCTTGCAAATCCCAGGCGAGATGGTGCCAGTCATGTAGCCAGAGCGACCGGCTTTCTCAAGTATCGGGTCCTCCGACTCGCCACGGAGGTTAATGTCGGCGACGCGGGCGGTGGTGGGGTCACAACTGACGCCATACCAGTTGAGACAGCAGTTCGTACCGATCCATGAGTTGAAGATGCCCAAGTGGGGTTCGGTGAGTGAGGCTTTGAAGGCTAACAGTGCCGCCCGGTCAGACGGGGGGCAAGAGTGAACGGAGCAAGCAACGGCAAGAACCAGAGTTACCAAAAATAGAAAGGAACCCATCAGTGTTTCTCTCTATAGAAGGAAGTGGGAAGAGAGAGGGAGAGTATCTGTAGAAGCGAGAGTGAGGAGAATGAATGCCTGAAGCAAGTGGTGAGGATGCTTATAAGGAAGAATGTAACTTGGCATGCCGGGCAATACAATAGGCCAATGGCCATATACGTGTTTCGTGACGGAAATGCCCCTGGGAAATGTGTATTATTACAATGTAATTCAGTTGTTGTTGTTGTCTGTTGAAGATTTTTACATGCAGCACTTTTGTCTTTGGGGTTTGCATATAATAATGACAAAATAGTAAAAAACAAAATTAAAGAGTGATGAAAACCCACGCTTGTGTAAATGAGAAAGTGCTTTTACCTTTGCGAGGGGAAAAAAACACTCACACACACACACACAAGATTAATGTGTGGATTTGTGGTTATAAATGAGCTTTCTGTATAATCACCGACAAAAGATGATGGCCATACCCTAATCTTTCCCATGATGAACAAGGATTTCACCTCCATTATGGTTTTTGTTTTTTTGGACAAACACCTTCAATTATGATTTGACTAGTTTTTCAGTCTTCTTATTTTAAATTAAGTTTATTTGTTAACCACTTTTATAATCACTTTTATGCAAGTCAAGATAAAACTCCTCTTACATATTTACCTCGGATTGCATACAGTCACCTTCCAAAAACTAATCTCAGATAAGCACTAGAGTTTTGAATCATATGTTCTCTTTAGGAGCCTAAAGCAATATTAGTAGAAGTTACATACATGAATGTATTCTCTTCCATAATGATTTGAGTAGGTTTCCAATTTTCTTATTTTAATTTAATTTTTAATCAATATAGACATTTTGTTGGATTATGTGTATTATATATGAATGTTCTATTTACTTGTTGATTAAAGTCGTTTTTATGTGTCAAAAAATAAAGTCTTCTTTTATTTAAATACTACTTCTTTCAAGATTATATATGAATATTTTAGTATATTTTACTTAAATTATACTATTCAATCATGATTAGATATTTTACTTTGTGGTTCAATAATAAGTCTGATTTTAGATACTTTCCTACAAACAATATCCTTATCAAGCATGTCTTCCGAATACGGCTTGCCAAAAAGAAAAGTGTTTATGTTTGTCGTAAATAATAATATATCTTATCTTTAACATGGGGTAATTACTATAAAGTTCCATGCAAGAGAATTAATATCAAAAATGTCTCATTGATAACTCAAACAACTACTATTGACAACTCAAGTTACTCGTATTGACAACTTTTTGGGATTTTTTTCATATTAATTCTCTTACATGGAATTTTATAGTAATTTCCCCTAAAATCTAATTAATGTTTTAGAGATGTTAAGGAAATTAAATACAATACTTTAAAAGTATTTATCCATGTGTTTTATAAATTATATCAGTTTATAAGTCAGACATATTAGTTTGAAAAAATAATAAATACAAGTATTTTGACGTAATATATTTAGCTTCCTTAATTTTCTAAAAAAAAAAATCCAACTAACTATGAGTTAGTAATATTTTTTTGAAGAGATTCCAACAAATATTATTTAATATTTAATTATGAGAACGTTGAAGTAAAAAACCATAGTGGTGGAGGATATAATAATTTCATTCATATATTTTGAAATGTGTAATGCTTCCTAGCATGTTATATAGATCACAATAATGAAACAGCTTTTCTCTGCCTTCATAAAAACCCCATACTTTATGGTTTCATCAGTACAATATTCTATACATTTAAGTGTTCCATACAACAATAGATCTTCTATTTTTATTTTATAATTTCTCCTTTTTATGGATAAGACTGTGATGGATATCCTATAGCCTTTCCATTCATTATTTTATAGCTTTTAGTTTATATTATATTACACCTTTTTAAGACCTTTGGATTTTTTTTTTTTTT
>QFDD01115632.1:0-11445 GCA_006871305.1 Vachellia collinsii
AAAATTTGCCAGCTTTTTCTTTGGGTCAACAAATTTTCCTAGTTTAACAAGCGCTTGATTATGAAAAGAGAAGTTGGATAACTCAAAACGATGCATGATGAGTAATTAAAGCACAATCACAGAGGGGTGTGTGTGTGTGTGAGAAGAAAATTATTTTTAAGACATCAAGTTTTTTTAATCTGTTTTGGGTTATTAAAAAATGACTTATATATACAATATGAAGGTGGACGATAATTAAAAATATTCTAATATAAAACATTATCTTCAACGTCCATGTCAATAAAAAAAACAGCAAGTGGTGTCTATTGGTTGCAAAATGTAGCTAAAATTTATTAAATATCATTATATCATTTTATTATATGTATATAATAATATTAATTTATTTTAAAGTAAGATTTAAATTAATTTAAATGTAATAGGATTAAAAAGATATAAATTAATTTGTAGGGGTGAAATAGTAAAATTATGGTTATCATCCCTCCCCTACCCTCTTAAACCAAACAAAGAATCCCTCATTCTCTCCTAACCTCTAACAAACCAAACAAGGTAACATAACCCCCTTCCCTCCCCTAGCCACCCTCCCCCACCCTCACCTACCCTCAAACCAAACAAGCCCTCAGGGGTGCTGGAACACCGAACACCTCCTGAGCAATACAGTGCAAAAATGGCAGGGGAAACCGCAAAAGGGGTATAGCTTTTATTAGAGAAAGGAAAGTGGAGCTCAAGTGACGAAAATGCCCTCCAGACTGTGAATTGCAATTGTCTGTATCAGGCTCCCGTTTCGATTTATGGGGCAGACGGTGAATTGCAATTTTCTGTGTCATGCAACATCAGAGTGGACAAATCATGATTTTTATTGTGAATGAATAATAATAAAAAAGACACAAACGTCGTCGTCCTATGCTACACTCAGGGTGGCAGGTTGGCAGCTGCAGGTGGCGGTTGTTACCGTTAACAACGTTACGCCACCGTGACACTTCCACGTTCCTTTGACGGTGACCTCCTTCTTGAGACCAGAGAGAGATATGCCTCTTTCTTTTTCTGTCAGAGAGATTACAGTTTAGACAAATGTCAAGGAAATAAAAAATCATGGTTCCCAAAAAAATTTACTGAGATTGAGAAAAGTATCGCCCAAGTTTCTTCCAAAAAAAAATATTCCCAGCTTCCAAATAATACAGTTTTTAAATTTTTATAGATTTTAGGTTGATATTATTGTCCAAAACTTAAACTCTTGACTAAACGAGTAAGACAATACTATTGTAAATAATTTACATGTATTTTTCTATTAAAAATAATTATATTTAAAATACATTCACGATGTTATTGTGGTTAATGTAGTCCAAAAGATGGTTCGTCGTTTTCTTTTGCAGCCCAGTAATTCTGAGGATGGTCTTTCGTAGGTATGTTGAAATCTCTTTTGATCAGTATGCATCCCACGTCTCTCAGGATAGTTCAGCAATTTTTTAGTCCATTGGGCTTCCACATATCAATTGGGCTTGGCCCACTATGATTTTGGGCTCAACAGAATGTGAATGGGGGAAGGTATTTATTTTAAGCACATATATATATGTGCGAATGAGAGTTTGCACAGATGGTATAAGGAACGGGCTTAGGATCCCAAAAGGATGCAAGTTCGATTCCCTCTGTCATTATGAGGGCTAATTTGGTAGGCGATTTCGTAAGTTCCTTGTAAGTATTCTCTGAACCCTGGGGCCGTGCCTGATCTTGGTGGGATGATCGGTGCCGAACCTACCTAAACCTTTTTATACCCAAAAAAAAAAAGCACATATATCTCATATTTAAAAAAAAATCATATTCAAAACATTGTTTAACAATAAATATGATCGTCTCTTTTAATAAAAGTAAAACCGGAAAGAATATTCAATCAAGTTTTTTTGAAAGAGATTTATTGAAGTTACAGAATGCCACGATGGCTCCCGGAAGATCGGAGGAGTAAGAAACGACGAGCAACCAAGAAGGTAAGCGCAAAAGATGCAGTAGAAAGCACGGTCACGAGTAAAATATGAATTAAAAAAATAGCAAAACAACAAATTAGAAAACATGTAAAAATCGTTTTTATTTTTTTTTAAAACAAAATTCTTTTCTTTCCTGAACAAGTTTTTTTTTTTTTTTTGCTCAAAAAATTACCTCAAAGACAAACAAAGAAATCAAACAGGCACTTACTATTATTTATTGGTTTTTGGAGCTCTTGAGCTTGAGGTTCACATGCATGAACGACCAAAATCAAAATGATATGGCAAGCAAGAGAAGATATGATAAGATATTCCTTTTCAAATGAATGAATAACAAATATATCGGCATCTCTTCTTTATCACGTAATGCCTCCAAGAGATTGGAGCATTGTTTGACTTTTTCTCTTCGTAGTTGAACTTGATTGTCTTTCCTTGCTTTGATTATTAAATCTGACGGCTATTTATAAACAGCACACACCAATTTGTGGGGCTCCTCCTCTTCATGACTTGTTCTTTTCTGCTAATTAATTAGAGTATCTTAAAAAGCAGTAATAAATAATTAGTTGTTTTTTCACATGACAAATAGTTACTTGCTTTGCAATACAAGATAATCTTTCAACTTGTTAGGCCGTAGGCCCATTGCTCTCACATCATCCCTTTTCCTACCATACAAGACATTTAAGATTTGTGTGTGTGTGTGTGTGTGGTGTGTTTTCGTTCCAAGACAAAAGGCTTTGGCATTTATCAGATCATATACCAATAAAAAGAAATGTATCAAAAAATAAATAAATAAATAATCATCTATAAAATTCAAACTCAAAGACCTTTTTTTTTGTTGCTGAAACAGTTGGATCGTGTGACTTTATTGATTCAACATAATTTAGGCAGCAATTCGGTAAGAAGTTAAGTATATATATTTTTGCAGGAAAAAAAATTACAGTTAATTAATTCCTGCGCTAATATAATGGGCAACAAAATATTGCTATTTAAATGCACAATAAATCGCGAATCTGAAATTCATTATCTTCATAAAGCCCCCATTAGTGAGGAAAAGCTTCCATTTGTTGAATTAAAATAATCATCATAACTCATACAATAAATGTCGTGAGAAGGCTGGCAAAGAAAGTACATCATCATCGAGAAATACTGACATACTCCCAGAGTACCACGTTATCTATACTCTGTTCAATGAGAATGTTCCAAGTGTCATCTATTATGATCCCATATCCCATAAATTTCTCCTGATTATTTTCATTTTTCCATGACCCATTACAATAGATATTTATTATGGAAAAAAAAGGAATAATTAAGAGAAATTTATAGGATATGGGATCTCAATAGAAGACTCTTAAAACATTCTCATTGAACAGAACATGAATGACGTAGCACTCCAGGAGTATATAAGTATTTCTCCATCATCATCTACATTAAAAGCTGTTTAAGGGCTCATCATATGGCTCCAGATTATTTAAAAATTTGGCATTTGGTTGTTAGATTAAGTGAACAGACCAAAGTATAGATAATTAAAATAAGTAGAGAACATTAATTGAGGATGATGAGGAGAGAAGAGAGAATGAGCAATAAACAGGATCAGATAGGAAGGAAGGGAATGTGAGGTGGGAAGTGAGAGTTGTAAAGGGAAAATGAGTGGGCAGTGAAAATAAGAGGCCACAGATCCTCCTACTTCTGGCCATTAATTATTGATTTCATTCATATAAATTTAATACACTAACAGACACACTACAGTATTTTTAGCTATTTTTTCTTTTGATCTTTTTAGCTATTGCCAATACCTATACTACATTGCTTTGCAACAGCTATAAAAGTGTCACCCATTGTAATGTGAATAAACAACAATTTATTTGTCATGCATTAGGCTTTTTTTTTTTTGGGTTAACAACATGTATTCTGTCATTGTAGATAATATTGTCCGAGACATTATTAGGCATTAAATGCGGAGACATCTCCAAATAAAGATTTAAATATTAGTTTATCAAATTATGAGGAATTGGCTCCTTCCCCTGGATTCAATTCCTGTTAATTATGATGCATTACTACTGATTCATACTGTAAGTAATAAATACATATCCACATTGCTCTTGGCCATTTTGGTTGATCAACTCTCTCTTTCTACGGCTATGTGTTGAAACTTGAAACAAGAGATCATTGGATGCCATCGTATTACACAAAATTGAAAGAAGCCAATTCAATATTATTTATTATAAATGAGTAAAACAAACTCACATAACGTGTATAGTAATTGCACCATAGTATATCCACATTAATGAAGGGAAGGCATGAAACGCGGGTAGCTTTGCCTTTGGGTTGTCGTTTTGTATATAAGCATTTCTGCCCTCATCAAAAACACATTCACTGCTCTCTCCCCTTCTGGCAAAACCTCCCGTTTCATCTTTCATTTATCGTTTCTTGTTTCATGAACAACAAATAATCATTCTTTTGCCGGGAAATCTGTATATATTGCATAGTTTCAAACGGTGCATGTACTCTCCTTTTATGAAATAAATATATAAGAGTAATCTATTTTAAGCAAAAATTATTTAAAAAAAGTGTTCATAAACCAAGACTTAATTATATATCAATCTTTTTTTTTCCAAGAAAAGAGATTCATTAAAAAGAGAAGCAAAGTACAATACAAGTCTTTATAATTAGAAGAACATGCACAGGGAAAATAAACTAAGAGAAAGGAAAACAGGAAGAGAAAACAGCCAGTAGGAATCATCCATGATCATCAAAAGCATGGTGAAGGTTCTTCTCAAACAGCTTTCTTAAACACATAGGAGGTCTCCATACCCAATCTAACGGACACGACCTCTTAAATGAAATTTTTGCCACCCAATCTGCTACCGAGTTTGCTTCCTTGTAGAAAGCTTTTCCCTCTTAATTATATATCAATCTAGACATTATTGGGTGGGATTCGATTTAGTCTCTATATACGAGCATCCCTTGTAATTTATATATATATATAATCCCACCCAAGTCCAAAGTCAAATAAGATGTCCACAAAAACAGAAAAAAACCTTTATACCTATGATTCATTATAATGGAAATCTATATACTAGAATACAGTGTATGGAATAATGTCTTCCCTCGCCCTTGCTTTTTGTATGTTGGTTTAGTTGGTTTCGTGTGTCGTTTTGAGAGTAGTCGTGGTCGTACGAAGCTTGATCCTACGCGCGTCTCACGCGTTTTGATAATTCACACACGTGATGCTATTCTGTTCATGGCCAGGTAGAACTTATAAAACCATGCATACCCACACACACACACACAAATTGTATTAAAAAAAACTCTATTCAGATATTTGATCTCCAAGTTATATGAACTACGTTTTTTTTAACCAAAAAAAAAAACTCATCTTTATCTTCTTCTTTTCCGAGAGTAGTAATCGGAACAGTGCAAGCTCCAAAGGTACAAAAGAAAAGCTAACTCACATCACATCTAACCCGTGGTAGTAATTGAAACACGTGACAGTAAAACCCTCCAAAAGGATTCAAAAGGATTTGAACCACTTTTAGAATTATTTTTACATAAATTGAATCAAAATTTCTCTCACATACTTATTTCGAATTAAGTACAACCACTTTCCAAAAACTAATCACAAATAAACTATTGGTCTAGAAGTGATGGTTATTATTATAGACGATTTACAAAAATTGAGTTGCACAGCTAAATTAAAATCAGGGAGAATTGGTTTGGTGAAAAAAAAATCAGGGAGAATTGCTACAAATAGTAAGTAAGAAAAATAATATCTGACTTTAATAATTATTAACCTCATTTTACTTTCTCTTACTTGGGATTTTATTGCAATTCTTCTTTAAAATTATATAATTGAGTTGCATTAAATCAAAATTTGATAATTAAATTAAAATTGATTAAAATTTATAAAGGCAAAAGAGGCACCAACAAGCACTCAGTTCAACTAGTAAAAGGTTGTACCAACTTAACAGAATGTTTCAATTTCAAGTTTTGGAAATACGACAGTGTTATTTGATTAACTGTGGTAAAGCCTTGCTACATTTGTGGTCCTACCCAACTTAATTTAAATTAGTTTGAACTCCGATAAATCCTTTAAAATCTGTTTTTTTAGGGGAGGGGAGACAACAGACATATTTGTCTGGTTTAAAAAAAATGGAGAGGAGGGGGGTGTAACCTTTTTGTTTTTTGTGGTATCTCCCTCTCCTTTCTCACCCCTCAAAATCAGGGTTCCGTGAAGGGCCAGAAACTTTTTTCCCACCTTTTTAAATTTACCCATAATAACTTTATAATATTTCATCGTTTTTTTTCTTCAATTATTTTCCCATTGTTATTACTCACTTTGATCATGGAAATCTACTCTCATTTAAAAAAAATGTTTTGATACAATAACATTATTGAAGGTGAAATAACATGTTAAAATTATTATTAATTATTATCTTTTAAAGATTATATAAAATTATTTTATTATATACAAGTAAAACAATACCTTTTTGTAATTTAAACATTCTAGAAAATGTTTATTTTAATACAAATATAATGAACAAAAGAAAAAATGAATAAATAAATAAAATGATAAAGGTATAACTGTCAACTTAAAATTTGTTTCCTTCACCTTTCCTTCTAAACCAAAGAACAATTATTAAAATATTTCCCCTCCCTTCACCTCATAACCTCACATCACTTAACATTATCTACCTTTAATTAACCACATCTCCTCTTCTCTATTTTGAACCAAACAAGGTATTAAATTACATTGAGATAGGTCTAGAACACTAGATTAAAAAACAAAAGAAAAAACAAAAAGGTGAAGGGGGAGGTTGGCTGGTTGGTGGGTGGATGGTTGGGGGGGTCTCCTTGCATGGCAGCGGGAGGTGCCACACAGAATTGGCAGCTTTTGGTGAAAGGAAGCACATGGGAGTGTCGCTTTTTTGCATTACGTAAAACTTGCCCAATATAACCCACGCCCCTTTTCTTCCTTCCCCCATTTGTGTCTCCTCAGAGAGAGAGATGAGTCTTATGATTAGCAGTGACGTGGTTGCTGATATGATAAAAGCAATGGTGTAATGAGATTGTGATTCAACAATTTTGGTAACCACCACTACGATCCATTCATTATTGTACGTGCTGGACAGCTGGTGATGCCTTTCCAAGATGTTACTAGCAACGTGGTGGTGGTCATTCACCACGTACTTTTCAATTGAATGCTTTAAGAGAAATTTTATCTTCCTGTGTTTGTGAACGGCAGTTCCAAACGAACACAACATATACAAGTCATTTCACTCTAATAATCTCCCTGCAAAAATGACTTTCAATGATGTATGTATAGATTTTAGAGTGAATTGATATCAACATCTCTGGAATCTAAAAATAAAGAGTGCATTTTATTTTTACAAAAAAAAAATCCATTTACTTTCTAAATTATACTGATCACAGTCACCATTTGTTGCACTAAATACACTTTCTTTCTTTCTTTCTTTTTTACATGGGGTGTGATCATAAACTGCGTAAAAAGTGGGTTATGTAATTAGAGAGAGATTGCATGAAATGCACTGCTTTAACCTGCCTCCAACGAGAAAGGAATCACGTTCTAATATTTGTTCCATACATTAGCTCTCCTTTTGATTTCTCTGTCCACGGATCTCATCTCCTTCATGCCTATTTGGATTAGCCATAAATCCTAATTTTTCAATGTAATTTCCAATCTATAAGGTAAGTATATAAAATGGATTTTGTCACAACTTGTATGAATTTGCTTCTCAAACACTATGGTAAACAGAGCCTTCACGTTGATTGGAGGAGTTGGGGAAGAGATCATCACATCCAATAGTAGCTCTTCTAGAGAGAGAGAGACACAAAGATTATAAATTGGAGATTTAATTAAAGAGATTGGTGATGGAAGAGGAGGGTAGAGGATGGGAGAGCAAAGACAAAAGGAGAGAAGGAGAAATCTTGCTTAAGCGGCCTTTGGCATTATCGGAAATTTACTAAAGGCGCAGGCCTGAATTTCAATTTTACTATGTCAATTGAATTTAAACGACATGTTTTTTCTCTCCCCATATTATTCAGTAAGGATATATTAGCAATGGTGGTAGTAATAACAAGGCATGGTGAATAAAAAGGACACAAGAACGATAACCGGGTGCATACATATACACATACATATATACATACACACATATACATATATATAGATAGATATATACAGAGAGAGAGAGAGAGGAGATTACCCATCTAAGCTCTTGGTTCATAGTGTTGCTTAATTTTTCTTATTGTCAATGGCATCTAAGCGAGAGTAAACAAAGAACAACCACGATCATCATATATAAACTTCTCTTATAACCTTATGATCAGTGACATTATATTCACCTCTGTGGTGCTAGCTTGCTTAGCTTGCAAGAGTTCAATCCTGATAGACTCCTATGTAACTCATAAAAAAAATATCAAATTTATAATATTGCTTCTTTTATATATAACAAGTAACAACCTTAAAACATTATTCAATAATCATGAATCTCATATTCAAATTTTATGCAGCATGTATATAAGTCATACCTAGTTTATATATATAAAATTCATAAAAAAATAAAATGTGAAAACTTATGCTTTCATGCATGTAATGAAAAATTAACATATAAATATCCCAATAAGAAGTACGTATGTGTGCATATATTTGGTCATGAAGTCATGAGATAAATAAAATTAGAAAGTGTAAGAAGTGAGATAAAACGTGTTTGAACGAGTCACCCTTGATTAAATCCGATAATGCTCAAATTTAATCAAATTAGATAATCATATAAAAAATGATCATATTTACATCAAGTTTCTCATACACATTATATCAAATTCTCTAATCACACATTTTCATATGTCTTATTTTCTTATTTAGATTTATAGTTAAATTAAAACATTTCAAAAATAGATTATATGATCATATATGACCGAAGAATTTAATATAATGGAGATAAATGATTTGATATAAGTATTCTTCTTGAAAAATATAGGGGAATTACTATAAAGTCTCATGCAAAAGAATTAATATCATAAATGTTTTATTGACAACTTAAATAACTCGTATTGATAACTTTTTAGGACCTTTCTGATATTAATTCTCTTACATATGGAACTTTACAGTAATTCTCAGAAAATGTATGAATGACGTGGCCTGGCTCAGAACCGCGGAAAGTGTGGGTTGGTCACTTGGTCCGCAGATGGAGGAGTATCTTTCATCCTTGTACGTATGTGTATACTTTAAATACTGAATCACGTACTTTGTCAATCCCCACGCTATCCTTTCCCCTGCAACCCCCGGCGGGGCCCCCGGGGACCTCTTCCCCTACAACACGACACCCATCTTCTCTCCATCCTATCCCTCATTATTTCCACAAAAAAAAAAATTGTTAATTTAAATAACTATCAGGGTTAAACCTACGTCCTTATATTTTAACCTGATTTAATTTTTATCTTTAAAACTTAAAAGTTGTGGTTTTTGTCCATCAAATTCACTATGTCTAAAATTGTTAGTCTTTATAGTTTTGTAAGGACCTACACCTAATGTTAATACTCTTAATTTTACTCATATGTCACTAACTCTATTAATTAGAGTGAAATTGCTTAATAATTGGATAATATAACATGAAAAAAAATTGTTGTATAACTTATCCTTACAGTTTTAGGGACCTAATTGTTTGACGGCGTTAACTAATACATTTAAATTTAGGGATCAAAATAAAAAACCATTCAAATTGTAAGGATTAAAACCAAAATTCATTCAAAGTATAGGGATCAAAAGAAGAATTGATTAAAAGTACAGGGACCTTTTAAAATTATAAGGATTGAAAATTTTAGATAGAGTGAACTTGAGGGATTAAAACCATTACTTTTAAACTTCATCGACCAAAATCCAAATTGAGGTAAACTATAAAGACAAAAAGTATGTTTAACCCTAACTATAAATATAAAAATCTCAAGTAATTTACAACCAAGAATTTTATATTTGTACATTTAACTAAAATTTTTAGAACTTAATTGAGTTGAATTTTTTAAATCTAATTATCATCTCTCCTTCAATTTTTACACCCCCACAACCTGCTTTTAACACACACACACACACACACAGTTTAAAAAATATAAAATTCAACTGAAGCTCATGTGTCTTTCTATTCCTGAGAAGACTACTGTTTTTTTAACACACCGGAAAATTCTGATTTCTCATAGAGTGTGTGTGTGTGTGTGTGTGTGAAAGCACAACGCAACCCTGTAAGAGTTTTTTTACCCTTTTTTACAAAAAGGGAAATGGTAACGGTACTGATAAAGAGAGAAACATTTTCACCAAAAAAGAAGAACGAGAGAGAAACATTATAGAGTCTTAAATAACAATGAGCAATGAGAAAATAAATCAGGAAAATGTGAAGGAGAAGATAAGGATGAGCTGAAGGATATCAATTTCCCATCGATGTAGGGACACTAAAAAAACAGAGTGAAACGTGATCCTAATATATTAAAAGTGACAGGAAAAAAACAAACAAACCAGGAGCACAAGAGACAAGCTAGACAAAGCAAGTCACTGTCCGAATTAATTTACATGCTTAACTAGCCACATCAATAAATAATAAACCAAACCAATGTGTGGGTGTGGCCAATCTATAATTCTATATAGGAGGCTAATAAATAAAGACGACGTTCATTACTATTCCTGCCCTGAGCAACCCTACCAATTTTGCAGGCCTTGATCGTAATATAAATTACACTACAGATAAGGTTGATTAAAAATATATATATATGCAAGATGAGAGGTGATGGCATATATGGAGCCCACCACCATTGGTGAATGATGAGATTGTTTGGCCATAAGTGGCAAGATGATGTTGACGATAATGGCCGAATCTGAATTAACAGTAACAGAGGTAACTTTTATTTCAATCTACTCTTTACAAATTTAACACAGGGTAAAAGTTAAATTGTGTAATGTGATTTATGTTTGGATTGACCTTAGTATAAAAGGTAGTTTGGTAAACTGAAATTTGTTTCGATGATTAGTGAAAATAAAGTTATGATGTTTAAAATATATGAATTTTATTAAAATAATATACATTTATATTATATGTGGTATATACTTAGATAAAAGTTATTGTAAATGTGAAACTAAATTGAGGTCTCACGTTTAATACCAAAATAAACATTATGATTGGCTCGTGCATTTAAGAGAGAAAAGAGTACTGGCGTTGGTTTAATTAATTAATTAATTTAAATAAAAGTAATGCTGAATTAACGAAACACGTGAGAGGAATGATTCAGGCGTGGCTGCATGCATATGTATGGGTGCATGCATCTTACCATACAAGCATCACAAATCCTAAATTCATTGTTTTCAAGTCAAATCTTTGACCCTTCATACTTCCTTTTTCCCACGTCACCCTCACCTACACCCCCACACTATGCGCAACTACCATGATATATATTATTTAAATATATTTAT
>QFDD01115640.1:0-10495 GCA_006871305.1 Vachellia collinsii
GCGGCCTCATCCTTACAACAACCTAACAAATAAAAAGGGAATCTTGAAATCCAAATCGTCCTCCTTTTTTCCTCAAGCATAGATAAACACGGCCCATCGTACCGAAGACATAGAGTGTAAAATTGGACAAAGTAAATATACCTTGACACCGGAATCAGAGGATCCCAGAACTGTATTCTCGTGGTGGGTATCCATGTTGAGCTTCCGCTTAAGGGGATTGGAAGAAGGCGGCCTTGGGGGCAACGGACTCTTCAATTTGGCAGCAGTTGCCGGCGAGGGCTTTGAATCTAACGGCATAACATTGAGATCTGACGGAGGATCGTTCTCCTTGGAAGACTTCTGCTTCCGAGATGGCCTTGGCTTAGCATACGAACTAGGGCTCGATGAAGAGGGGAGCTCTTGGGAGGGAGAGTCCCTCAAGATTGCATTTCTTGGCAACATGAAGTGCTTCATTGCAGAGATTCTGGAGAGAGAAGGGGGAAGAGGAGTAGGGCTAAAGGAAGACAGTGGAGCGAGAGAGATGGAGGAAAGAGATAGGGACAGGGAAATATAGCCGTTGGGAAGATGGGGGATTTGAATGTATGATAGGGGGGGGGGATAACGACTTTTGAATTTGGGTTAGATCAGGAGCGCCCCGTTGGGCAATTTTTTTTTTTTGAAGAAACTGGAGTCGGCGTTAGCTTAAGCCTAATTCTCCCCCATAATATAATTTTACATACAAGCAATGAGTAACAGTAAATCACGGTTGGCAAAGGCGTAAATAACACAACCTTTAATGTGATCACCTAGTTTATATGATACTACTATTACTTTAAATTATTTTTAAAACCAATTATCATTTAATAACTCGAATTAGCTATCTACACCATTTTTTCATCAGTGACTAATTGCTAACTAAATTAACCAGATAACACTATCAGAACATTTTTTTTTTACCTTAAAGCCAGAACTTTGTCAACTAGATTTTTCACTTATTACTTGGTCGTGTAATCAGAAAATGCCGTTTATGGTTTATACTTTATACTTTACATCATTGTCGTCTATCTCTATCTCGAGTTGATTTTTATTTTTTTTTTTTTTGGCATCAAAGAGCCAGAATTAGTGAGGAAGTCCTTTTTTTGGAAAGTTCAAGTACTGGACAAACATGAGCACGATGAGGCCTAAGATATTTAAGTCGATAGTCATATACCAAAAGGCCCAAATACGAAGCCCATGTGAACCAAAATAATCCAATAGAACCATGCTTCTGAATTTTGATAAACTAATCAAGCTGAACCTAACCGTAGGTTACATGCAATGCAATAGCTGAATTAAAGCAAGAGACGAGGAGTTCTTGAGTTCAATTAACTTATTTCAAGTTCATCCTATTTCATGGGAATATACGAAATTGTGGAGAGAGAACTTGAACAGAAAATCACACAAAAAACAAAAAACAAAAAATTACAAAAACTCTCGTAGCAATTACAAGCACCGCATTAACCAAACCAAAACCACAAATTACCACATTGACAGTTTACAATTAAGATTAGAAAGCTCGGCGTGGGCCAGAAGGTTGCAGACTTAATTCAGATTTGTGCAGCGGAACGAGAAGGAGAAAAGTGAAGGAGGTGCTTGGAACGAAGCCAAGGCTTGACCACCACCTCGGAGTCGAACACAGACTCTCTCCCGTTCTGCGACGCTACGATCTTGAGGTAGTACTTGACCCCCGACACCACCTGACTCTGTGCCTCCACCACTTGCCTGAACTCCAGAACCCGGTCCGCCGGATTCCGCCACAGTCTCAGGCTCCGGTTGTACTCCTCCACCGAAAACCTCCCTAGCTCCTGCACCTCCTCGTTGGACTTAACGTCCGGGATGTCCGTCTTCCCTCCCACAAGCCGTCTTTTGTAAGCACAAGACGCCGTAAACAGGAGGGAGATCATAAAGATGAAGGAGAAGGCCAATGATGAGTTCATGAACGCCATGATCGACTACGAGGAAGCTGCTCTTGGTGGGATTATAAGAAGTGAGAGGATGGTTTGTATATATAGGTGACGCAATCAGCGTGCCGCGTATTAGAGAGAGGAAGAGTAGACGACAGAGAGAGATGTTAGCGTTTTGTTTTGAGTAAGAGTGATGATGCGGGCGTATGGGTAGGATTTGGATATACATGTGATACTGGTAGGGGTGATGGGGGGAAGGTGTCCGAGGCACTGCCACCTCAGAGAGTTTGCATGCTGCAAATGCAATGCCAAGCTGCCACGTTGCTCGATCCCGCTATTCCATCTCTTGATGATGTGATGATATATAGGATTTGGATTCTTCGCATCAGACCAAAAATATATAATAAAAATGATTTCTCTTTGAAGTCATGATTTTAAGAAATCAAGACTATATATAGACTAGCATGTCTCATCTTATATGTGCTCATTGTCGTTTTGAGTCAGAAGTTTCTGGATCATCAAGAATCAAGACCTTGCCACCTAGCCACCAGCTTGCTTATGACATCTATACCCTGGTGTCGTTAAGCGTATCTGTCAAATTATTCGTTCATATGTAACCAATGTAAGCAAGGTTCATTTCTAGTAGATATATGTTTAATGTTTAGAGATATCGCGTGTGTGTCTATCTTCTCAATAGAACTGAGCATTAATGTAAACAAACCCGAGGGAGCTCTGATCGGTTCTCTAGTATTAGTGTTACTATGCATTAATATTATAGATGCTGATTTAGTCCTAAACCTAGTCGGTTGCACCCACACATAGTACACACACTTGGAAGAAATAAAAACACATATGGCTTGCCTTGTGAGTACACATCAGTAGAATCTTCGGGACTCGCGGGGCCACCGGGGCTGGCAGCCTCGCTGCCGGCGATATATATGGCGGCTGCTACGGCAAGTCCTATGTCTAGAATCAACTACTTTAACCCTGGCATCACCACGGCCACCACTATAATTAATCTCCTTGAATGCCCACGTGGAGTGGCAACACGAAACTATTATGTGCGTGCGTGTGTGTGTATTCACCCGTTGAAGAAGAAAAGTAAAATATTTTCATATAATACTAGTAGTATAAACGAATGGGTTTTGTTTAGATTAATTGCCAATAACTATATTTGGTCATACGAAGCATTAATCGTCTGCTTTTTTTTTTTTCTTTTTGTGTATACTTTCCAAAAGCCCAAAGAATTGGATCTCTTTCAGATGATCAGTAGTCATATACGGAATTTTTGTACTTGGTATAGTAATAATGAATTGGATCGCTGGTAAATAAAAGTGTGACTAAATTCCAACAACTTGAATCCAATTAGCTTTTTACTTCGTAGTTGTCAAGCTTTGTGAGATCAATTAAGGCTCAAGAGTGCACTCCTCGTCGCTCGTCATATCATTAGGATCGTCGCCTGTGATCGATGCCCCATGAATGGCACACCACAAAAGACAGCCATCGATCACCCTATCACACCAAGTTTTACCCAATGGTATACGAGGTTCTGCAAGGGAAAGGGATTGACCGGCCCGTGATGGCATCAAAGCAGAGCAGAAGAGTTCAAAGGATTAAGAAACTTTATACTGCCAGACAACAGCAACTATATAATTCTTATTAGCTTTGAGTACTCATATCATGACTTGGGAGGATAGTCTTTCAAACATTACGAAGACCTACAACACAATACTACAAAAGCATTATATTCTTCAGCTCCAACCACTCAAGAACAATAGCACACTGAGACACCACATGACAATCACTCAAATAGCTTCTGGGCTTTTTGATTGCCTTTCTTATGCTCTGCTATCGATGGTCATTGGCACGTGCTCCGGTTTTACTGCTGCATTCTGCATTAAGGGTTACATCACGTGAGAAGAAAAAGGGTATGGCACAGCTACAGATATTTTCATCACAACAAACTGGGCTGAAAAACACTTACTGCTCTTCTGGTTTGTTCAAACTTGTTCATTTTCGCAAATATGCTGCCATAGAACTGTGCATCCTTCTTGTTGTACTGTCTCACTTTCTCCTTCAAAATCTTGTACTCCACTTTCAAGTCCCTAATTACAGCAATCCAGTTAAGGTTAGTGCAAATAAACATACAATTGATGACACCATATGAAAAGACTGAGAGCAATAATAGCATACCTACTGTCTGGCTCAATTTCAAGGGCCTTCTTAATGTCCATTTCTGCAAGGTCCAAATCCACAAGTTGTATATATGCTTGTGCCCTCCGGTACAGATCTTTCACATTCCCACTATCAAGCTCTAATACCTACGCGGTCAATTAAATCTCCAAACAAGTCAGGAAATTCGGTTCCGTTCTACTGAAAAACTACAACCACGGAAGTGAGGAAGGTAACAAAAACAGCGAGACGATTATGGATAGCCCAACAAACCTTTGTGCACAACTTCACCGCTTCCTTGTAGTCTTTAAGCTTCAGTCTGCAGGCAGCATTATTGAGGTTGATTGAGATTTTCAGTGCCTTTGTCTGCTGCTTCTCCTCATCATTAAAACCGGAGTCATACTCAATATACCTCATGGCCTGTCACCAAAAGAAAAGGGCAGCTACTGTAAGTTTTTTCGTGTCACCAATAGAAACAGCCTTCAGTTGCAAATAATCTTGTGTGAACTTTTGGCATTTAGAATATATACCTTCTTGTATCTCTTCGATGCTCTATCATATTTACCAGCCTTGAAATATACGTTCCCTTCTTCCTTTTTCTTTCCAGCTGCCTCAACTTCTCTGTTGTGTTCAAGTCTCATGATTCCTTTTCCTGTATCCCATTCAACCAGTATTCAGTACCATTCAACCGTATGTTGCATGGATATAACCAGATGATTTATCTCCCAGTTGACATTAGAAACGATAGAAAACTAAGGAGTTTCTACCTTCTCAAATGAAATCAGCTCGACCTCGTAGCATACGGTTGAATTAGGAGGAACAGCAGCAAGTTCTTGGGGAGAGCCAGAGGCGCCAAAGGCATATTCAGGTTGCATGGTCACCAGTGCAATTTCCCCTTTCTTCATGTTGTTCACGGCTTGATCGAGTCCCTCAATTACTTGCTCTGAGAAATGATTCCATTCAGATATGTTGAGCAAAAACAAACACCCTCAGGGATTCCACTCGACATGTGCCACAATTATTTATTCATCATACCTTCATCCACTTTGAACTCGAATGGTTGCTCCTCATCATAACCCTTGGTGAAAACAGTCCCATCTTGCAGCTTCCCAAAAAGTCTCACTAAATTAATAATAAAGTAAGCTCACCCGGTCAACAGCAACCCTGAATTTGACAAGGCAAAACGAGGAGGGAAAACATCGCTTTTGAAGATATTTAACAGAAACCTTGGTTAAAGCGAAAACCTACCTTGGACAACAGATCCATCATTTGGTCGTTCATATTTCTCCCCCTCCTTCAAAGTCTTTTTGAGAACTTTCTTATCCTTAGTAATGTCAGTTACAGTCTTCCAAGATATCAATTCAAGGTAGATTTGGAACGACAAATTAGGAGGTACAGCACCTTTGTCACCAGATGCTGGCCTTCCATTCTCGCCAAATGTATCTACAGAACTCAAAAATGTCAACCACAACTACCTGAGATAAATAAAAATTTCACAACTTAGTTCTGTAGAAGAAAAAAAAAAATACAACTTACACTGTGGCTTCACAGTCAAGAGGACTTTCTCTCCTTTCTTCATTGTTTTCACAGCCTTAGCCAAAGCAGGGCAGAGATAGCCTAAGCATAAAACTTGTCGCGTTAAGCATAATCACACTCAGAATCCAGTGGAAAAACATCATTAAATTTCAAAAGTTAAGCCCTTAGAACATTAACCATCTTCCACGGTAAACTCCACGCCATCAGCTTTAGAAATGACGGTCCCATTATCGAGCCTGGCTTCATACTTAACTGCAGCAAGGGAAAAATAAAAGTTCAGGGACAATAATAAACAACGACTAGCTGGCATGTCAATCTCAAAGAACACTACGATACCAAATACTTCATCCAGATCCTTTGGATTCTCCCAACCCTCTCCTTCGGAGAGGATTGTCTTCAAGATGCCCCCATCCTTGCTTATGTCCTTCACACTGATCCAAGACAGCAACTCCACATCAAATTGCAGGGTTGTCTTAGGTGGAATAGTCGGAGGTGATCCAGACTCTCCATAAGCCAACTCTGGAGGTATTGTGAAAATTGCATTTTCACCTTTCTTCATGGTTTTGATTCCTTCGTCCCATCCCTTTATTACGTGCCCTGAAAAGCATGAATGCATGAGTAAATTTAATTCATTCACTGAATCACCTAGAAAGAAATCAAATACGATAGCATTGAAATCTAACTTACATTTCAACAAGTTGCAGGCAAGTATTTTAATCGAATGAGAGACTCTGCAAGAGAACACGAGATGTACTGCTTGTAATCTTTCTAACAGAATCACGCATAAATCACTAACCTTGCCCAAGTTTGAACTTGAATGGCGTTCCCCTGTCGCCGCTAGAATCAAACTGAGTTCCATCCAACAATGTCCCGGTGTAGTGAACTGCAAAAAAGCACCATTTCCAATTAATCAAATTCGATATTCGATATTCCCAATGAAAACATAATAAATCATCATGCTTTCTAATGGAAAAATGGGTTATTAGAGTCACCTTCCACCTCGTCTCCAGCGTTTGGAGTCTCCCATCCTTCCCCCTCCTTAACCAGCTTCTTCCTCAGGCCATTCTTTCCTATCTCCTTCTCTTCTCCAACCTTGAGAATTGGGCTAACAGGGTCATCCACGGAAATGCCCATATCTTCGTCTTCGTCGCCCATGTTGGAGGCAGTGGGGAACTCAAAGTCGTCACCCATGGTGGATTCTAAAGAGAAATCAGTATGTTGAATTGCGAACGGTGATCGTAAGGTGTGGAAAATGCAGAGACGCGCTCAGACGACGAAAGAGGCCGACGTGAATGAGATTTTATAATGTTGGTAATGATTTGGAAGAAAAGGAGGGAACAAGGAGTTATGTCTAGAGAGTTCCAAAGTCCTAGAGCATTGAAGATGATTCCAGAAAGCCCTCTTCTTTAATCTTGATCATTGGAAACGGAAGTTAGTTCGTTATCTCGATACCTTCAAAAATTTATATTACCAATTCGGAACACAGATAACGAACACTCAGAAGATCCGACAGTAAAGCCATTTACAATGTGGATAGTCATGTTCCATTTCTGAATCCGGTAATCGTCAAATTTGTGCGGTCTGTGAAAATTTTCTGGTGTCAATAATTTGTAATGACCAGCATGAAGTGAAAATATAGATACGACTAGCCTTTTGAAAATTTGTATTCAAATATTTCCATAGAAATTATTCTCAACCCCCGGGTTGACCTTGATAACAACAATTAAATAAATTATTTAATGTTTAATTATAATGTTGATTCAAATAAATTAATTTAAAAATAGTAAATGTATGCCCAAAAAACGACATTGGGCCTGACCGGCCCAATCAGCGCCTGACTGCCTAGCTGGCTACACTGGTCCAGGACAAGGCCCAGCAACTGTCCCCGTGACCAAGACTTGCCAAACAACTTGCGCCTGCGACCAGCGTCAGCGACCGCCTACCCAGCAACACCAACGTTCGTCCGCGGTCCATGCCTCCGAGGATGTAGGACCAGACTGTTGTGATCCACGGATTTAGCACCCTCGCTGCCTAGGTTCCCGGAGCCACGTTGTAACTACCCAACGGCTAGGCGACTACGAAATACATTATTTATTTTGATTAACCTGTAACGAAGAAAAACAACAACTTTCGGAAACTGAGAAATTTCACTAAAGTCTTCTTTTTACTCGATTTTATTCCTGAATCTGGTTTCGCACTGTGTTTCCTTGCCAAACACTGTTGGCTACCCGAACCTTCTTTGAATCTCCGGTTCTCCTAAAATCCGTACAAACAGTAAATATATCAGTTAATTAACTTTCTTAATTTGTCAAAAAAAGTCAAGTTGCTCTTATATTAAAAGTTAGAAGTAGTAATATTCAACATTTAACTAAAAACGGTTGCCTTTTTTGAAAGATTAAGAAAACTAATTAACTGATATATTTATCATTTTTCTCTCTATTAAAGCTAATTAAATTTGTAAGTATATGAAGTATCATGTTCTAGATATATACAAAATATTGATACTCTAATTTATCTCTTCCTCAGATCAAATTTTCAGTCGGATATATTTTTTTTCAATTTTCCCTTGTATTATTTATAAATAATCTTTTCTGAAGCTCTCCATGTTTTTATATATAACTTATTTTATAGAATGTATTGATATTAAGTAATTGATATTTTTCCAGCATTATTGTGGCGTATATTATTGAACGGATAAGTTGATTGAGAGAGCTGAGTAAAATTGTTGCATCTAGTTAGGATTAAAAGTATTTTTTGAAATATGAGATAATTTAAGAACTCCAACCGATTTTGTTTACATCAATTAAGTAAAAATACCTTTTAAACAACAACAAAGTGGTATCATATTTGTCAAAATGTTGGAAAATTATGTTATATTACATTATTTTTATAAACGCATTGTTGCCGATCATGGATGACAATATAATCAGCCAACGTTGAATTAAGGTTGGAGCAAATTATAGATTGAAACTTTTAATTTAATAAATTTCATGTTTTTTAACTTTTTTTATTGATTTTATGAATTAATTGTAAATGTGTTGTAGTAAAGATCAATATAAGTATATTAAGAGATTGCTTACCAACATAACTCTTACATAGATGTTGGTATCTGAACTCAACTTATAAACTATGCGCAAATTTTATACTAATTCAACCAATTGTCCTTGACCAATTACTTATTAGATTTTTTGGATTAGCGGTATAAATTATTTTTTTAACATGATATATGATTATGAGATAAATATATACAAAGAGTTTTTTCTCAACTTATATCAATATAATTTTTAAGAAACCAAGGTAAACATGACTTATGTTCGTGGGAATAGCTGGTAGTTACCCTTTAATGCATTTTTAAACTGTGTTTTCAGGACAAGTCCACTGGCACGTATCTGCTATTGTTTTCTAACTTCCCATAACTTCGAAAGAGTTATGCAAAAGCCTATCTTCCAAGAGGTATCGAGTCTTGAATCTCCTATTTTACTGTTGAGCCAAAAGGACACATCATTGTTGAAAAATTCAATGCACATATCATTAGGAAGAATTTTCTTCCAAACTGAGGATGCTAAAGGACAATCCTTAAAAACATGGTTGATGTCTTCAATGTCATCATCACAGAGGGAGCATCGGCTGTCTGGGGTCATACCCCTCCTATGACGTTCAGAGTTAGTTAGGAGTTTCCGTTTGGTAAGTAGCCAAGTGAAGGTGCGAATCCTCTGAGCTACAGGAAGCTTCCATATTCGAGTCCATTTGGTGTCAACAGCATTCCAGTTAAAGTATTCGACAGCTTGATAAGCTGACTTTGTACTAAAATCACCATTAGGTGCGAGATTCCAGGAGCAAGCAGGAACAGTAGCAGTTGGAGCAATTTTGATAGATAAGATCTCTTGCAAAACATTTGATGGTAACAAGTTGTTGAACAAGAGTAGCCTCCAGTTACCATTAGCGTCAATATAGTAAGAGATGCTCCTTGAAAGATCAGGTTCGGAGATGGGGGCAAAGGATAGATTCTTTAAAGGACCGTAATCTCCAACCCAAAAATCAGACCAGAATCTTATCTTGTTACCGTCTCCAGGCTTCCATTTTATATGAGAGAAAGTATCCTGCCAAGATTTGGCAATGTTCCTCCAAAAATAGGAGGAGTTAGACCGAGGGGTAACACTAGGGATTATAATATCTGTCAAGCCATATTTACCCTTTAGAACTTTGACCCAAAGGGTGTCAGGGTGGGAGAGCATTTGGTAAATAAGCTTAGAAATAAAGGCCTTGTTCTGAGATTCCAGTTTGAGAATACCACAACCACCATTTCTCAAAGGCTGACAAAGATCACTCCACTTAACAAGGCTAACCCCACGGCGATCCTCGGTGTAGCCCCATATAAACTTTCTAATAATTTTCTCAATTTCATTGCAACAAGATGGGGGAATCAGAGTGCTTTGCATTGTGTAAAAAGGTACAGAAGATAAAACTGACTTGGCTAGGGTGATACGACCAGCAAGGGATAGAGAGCGACTCTTCCAACCAGCAAGTTTAGAGTGAAGACGATCACAGACATATTTGTACGTACTCAAGGAAACTCTTCCATTGATTAACGGAACACCCAAGTACTTACCGAGGGAATCAGTTTGGGAGTAGCCCAGGAAGCGGCAGATATCTCGCCTGGAGCTTGGGTTGACGTTATTAGAGAAATAGATCTTTGTCTTAGATTGATTGATCTTGTGGCCAGATGAAAGACAAAATTCATGAAGGGTCCTCTTGATAATATCCATCTGGGCAACGTTCGTGTGGCCAAAAATGATCAAATCATCAGCAAAAAATAGGTGAGATAGAGGGGTTCCATGACGTCCCATTTTTATAGTTTCCCATGC
>QFDD01115644.1:0-13473 GCA_006871305.1 Vachellia collinsii
TTAAGATGGGACCTTCCATGGCGTTAACATGCGACCGGATTATTTTGTGGGCCCATTTAATGTGCGAGCCGGTGGGTTGCTCTAATAAGGGCCTATTATCGTGCCAAAATAATAAATGCATGTTTTAAAGACATGAGCTGATTTTTTATGCAATCTATGTTTGGTTATCAAAATTATAAGTTTATGAATATTTACAAAGTGCATCTCATAAAAGTAACTTATAGTTGCCTTTGTTAAAAATTCTTCTTATCTACATTGATTTTTGAAAATAAAGTTTTAAAAAAATTCTAAAATACGAATATCGTTTTATTTATAAAGCAGAAATAGTGAATTTTTTAGTCATGTTTACAATTTACATCATTAAATTTTTTAAATAAATATCTAATTGTCCCTTTCATTTATTATCGTGTTACTTTTTTTATAAGGCATAATGTATATTAAATAGGGATAGACCTAAAAATTTGTTAAATTTCAAAAGAGATATAATATGTTTCTTAATCTATATGAAACATGTTGGAAGTTATTTATAAATATAATTAGAAGATTATCTATTATCTAAACAATAATTTAATGAAAATGTTGTTTGTGCAAATGATTAGTTTAAAAGAGACTTTGGGTCACCAACAGTGAAAAAAGGAATTTAAAGGCTAATGAATGTAACACAATACGGAAGATTTAGATTGTATTAATGAAATTGTTGAAATACATTAAAAGCTTGAACAGACTTGAATATGAGAGTAGCAGAGTGTGAAAGAGAAGATAATGAACAGTAGGATGTGTAAAAGATGTCTATAATGTGAGATACAGTAGGAATAAATAAGTGGTATAGGCCTTATTGTCACATGTTCAGTCTGTCTAATTGTCCCCTGAAATTTAGGAGTGGTGGACGCTAGATCTGTGAATCTAACTGTCTACCCCAAAATTTATGGAATGCTGAAGACAAATATGACTGAAAAGCCTCCACGTGTCCCCCCATTGTCTAACTGTTGAACCTTCAGCTAACTCCTATCTTCCTATGGGCCTACAGACTAGGCTTCAGATTGGTCTAGCTCAAAATCATTTCTTAGATATACAAATGTATTTGTTTAAAACATTTAAATTTACTTCAACTTTCAATTTAATCCTTTCATTAATAGAGTATATTTTCAATGCTTTCACCTTGATATGGAGCATACTCAAAAAATACGGACTGAATGAATTTAAACTTGAGAATATCACAAGTATACAAGGTCATTGAAAATTAAACATTTTAAATATTAACAAACAAAATTTTATATTTGAAATCAGAAGATATAGGAGTGAGTAGTTGAAAAGAAAATGAAATATTGTGATGGCCTCAGCCCATGGGATTGGTATTCTTTTGGTACCAAAGCTGCATCACTAAAGGATCCAACTTCCTTTTTGGCCAAAAAAAAAAAAGAATCCAACTTCCTTTAATTACAATTGGCTTGCGCCTGTTACGAACAGTGTTGTTATTTTTCATTTTCACGTGGAATCAGCAATCAAGAGGCGTACAACCAAAGTTCCCCAAGTTTTTTGCAACCACAATCTCTGCCAGCAAGATCCAACGAATACGAGGGACCACACCAAAATCCAAACTATTATAGTAATAAAAATTACTCATAGAATAGTGAGATATCTTTGTTTAAATTAAACCTCACTATTTTAACATCGAGATCCTTGCCAGAATCCAAGTCCTGGCAATTTTCTCTGAGCTTTCTGGTTGCAATTTAATCCCCCCCCCCTTTTGACTCACTGCTCTTTGTTCGCTCCCAACCTTCTAAAGAGGGAAGAGGGAGAGAGAATGACGGAGCCTTCGGCGGCAGTGTGGCAAGGAGCAGCCCTCGGTGGATTTTTCTTCTGGATTGTGTCGTCTTCATATCTCAATGTGACTCGCAGGCTTAGATCTTTCCTGCGGCCCTGGGTAATTGACCATGTCGAGTCTGGAACCGCTATTGTCCTTCAGATCCAGGTAGGCAACAAGTTATGGTTAAAAAAAGAAGAAGAAGTTAAACGAATAAATATAAACTCGGATTCTTATTCTAGGAACATTTGATCTTTTTTTAATGTGGTGAATGACGAATTGCTTCGGCGATTTTTTGCGCTTGTTTCTTGGCGGGATTCTGCAGAGTTACAGGCATGGAATTCTGGACGCTTTTTTCTCTGGATTGTCCTGCATTGTTTCTGTTACCTTTTACACAGCTTTTCTTCCTCTGTTATTCTGGGTAAGGGTGTCTTTTCCGTGGCTTCAGTAAACTTCTGGTCAGCTTTTCATTAATTTAACTGGTGAATGTATTTTTTTTTTTTTCCGCTGAATGATTTTTGAGAATTCATGCGGTAGTATTTGATGCCTGTGTAGAGTGGACATAGCAAATTGGCAAGGCAGCTAACGTTGTTGATCGCGTTCTCTGATTATGTTGGTAACTGTGTAAAGGTATGTATGTACGCACTATCAACTGAATCAGACTATGTTTCGTTTGTGTCTTGTTTTGGATTATCAAGATGCTTACCTACCTACCTGCGGAATCTGCCGTTCAATAGGATTTGGTATCAGCTCCAAGACCTGCTTCTCCGCCTGTTCGGAGACTAACAGCCACAAAAGGTGAAGAAGACAATGCGTTAGAATATGGGCTGCCTTCATCTCACACTCTTAATACAGTCTGCTTCTCTGGGTATTTTCCCTCTTTCGCTTTCATGGCGATTTTTTCAGTGTATGTAGTATTATTTTAAAGTTGGCGGCAATGTGTCAATAGGTGCTGTTGAGACTATATATGCCTAATCAAGTTTCATACAGGCTTAACTCCTGTGAAAAAGTGAAATTTTATGCATTATATTTTATATCTTTTGTCTGTAATGTCCAAGTTTAAACTTCAAAGAAGAAAAAAGGCCCCCCAACAAAAGTTGCTTTATGCATTGCACAAATAATTGAATATTCCTTCATTTAGGACTTAAAGTCAATACAATATGGTTGGCAAGAAGGCATATAATTCTCTCTAGCAGTTTCAGAATTTTGCGTTGTACTTGCTCTTATCATTAATGGATGTTTCTCCCTGAATCGATGCTTTACAGCTACCTTGTGCACTATATCACGACTCATTCTCAAATTCAAGGTGCTTATGCTAGTTTACTTGGAGTTGTCTTTGCTAGCCTACTTGTGGCTTTCATTGGTTTAGGTAAGTATATCTTACTTTTACGTCATGAGCAACTTCTTTCTGTCGGCTTAATGGACAGCAGAAGTGTGACCAATATGTGGATTCTTTTGCAGGAAGAATTTATCTTGGCATGCACAGCTTGGTCGATGTCATGGGTGGTCTTTTTATGGGATTCGGAGCCCTTGCATTTTGGCTCCACATTGATGAATACCTAGACAGTTTTTTGACCTCCGGACAAAATGGTACCCTTAGTTATAATACTATGTGCATAATGACGCTTTAACTGTTCCAACACACGCTGGCAATCAAATTGTGGAAATCAAATTATTTTTAGTAATTATCATATTAAAATATCTAGTCTTAAAGAGCTCATTTTATCTGAAGATAATAGTTTTTCTTTTTGGAAAGCCATTTTGATATTCTATCTTATATTTAACAGTCCATTTATGTTGCAGTCACATCATTTTGGGTTACCTTGAGCATACTCTTGCTCTTTGCTTATCCAACTCCCGAACTTCCAACTCCAAGCTTTGAGTTTCACACTGCATTCAACGGTGTTGCATTGGGAATTGTGAGTACTTATTCATCCTTTGGCATTATCTGAGCATCTTGTTTCATCATGCTTCTCCTTTGGTAAAGATTAATCTAATATCCTTAGTAAGTTATATTTGTCAGTCCGAATAGAGTTAACTTTGGCAACATGATTTTTTCCATCAGAGTTCATATTTAAAACCTTGTTCAAGGATTACGCAGTCCCTTTTGTATTCTCATAGGGTTCAAAATGAGCCAAATTGTTTAGGATTTATGAATAATGCGGCTTCTTATAAAATATGAAGAAAACACTACGTGAAGAACCTAGTTATAAGCGACTACATACGGGTGCTCTAGTTGATGCTTAAGAGTGACGGCTTATCAAACTGCAGAAATAAATACATTAAAATTTGTGTATAAGGTGAGCATGTTGGAAATATATTTATCCAAGAACCAAGATCACTGGCACATTAATATATGAGATCAACTACAGAACTCTCTTTAAATCCATAGTTGGAGACGCCTTAGTTAAAAGTCAAGCAAATTCTGAAACGTAGAAGCAATGCAGTTAACACCTTACATCATCACAAGTTCGATGCATAGTAACTTCTAATTAAAATTATGGCATCCACAAGGTCTGTATCTTGGAAGAAGAGCTTTCTTCAGCTACTGGTTCCACAAATAACTGCTCTCTTGTCTGATGTTGATAGGACTTCCAAATCCCTCACGCAGAACTAAAATAAAAAGAAATGAATCATTGATTGCTTTATAATTGATTCTATTAGATTATGTGATGCAAACTTACCTGAATATTGTTTCATTACCCCGGTGCTATAATTTTATAGACACAAGTAGACACGTGCTATGTATAATCAGCCAGGTGAAAGAATTTACTGCGGAAGGTAGAAGTATTTGGTATATGGTTTCGTAGTAGTCTGCATTTACAAGGCAGCCTTTTTCACACTTTTGCACCCTTGAGCGTCTAAGTTACTTCCTTTTTTGCCATATCCAAATTGCTTCTTCAAGTTATATTCCCATGGTGTTATTTCCTTCTTGTTTTGGATGGGATCACTTAATCTTGTATTTAAAAAGTTAGTTATTAAAGGAGCTTAATGACATATATATAGTCTAGAGAGAATCATAATTAAATTCCAACTAAAGGACATAATATTTGACAAATTTAAAAACTTATCAATTAGCATGTTTCATTCATTATTGAGAAGTTCTTGAGAGGCATTGACAAACCCTTAAAATTTGTTAGATGTTATATCCCTTGGTTGGAACCTAATTGTGAAACCAGCTTCACTTGGGGAGATAAAGTTACTTGATGTCATTTAGAATCATTCTTGTCTTTTAAATGTAGAAATCTCTATGCTGTGCAGGTCGCAGGAGTCCAGCAGACATACCATCAATTTCACCATGACTCTGTACCACGTGTGTTCTCTCCAGAGCTCGCGATCACAATACCTGGATTTGTGGGAAGAATGCTTGTGGGGATACCTACAATCCTGATCGTGAAATTTTGTAGCAAGGCTCTTGCAAAATGGACCCTTCCTGTAGTATCAAACACCTTGGGTATCCCAATAAAATCAACAAGTTATATCCCAACACTGAAAGGATCTTTCCGGGTAAATAAGTCTGACAAGCTCAGACAGGCTAATTTGCAAAAACTGCTTTCCCAGTATCAGGTATTTGATATTGATACCGGAATTAGATTTCTTCAGTACGTGGGTCTTGCATGGTCTGTGGTTGACCTTGTGCCGTCGCTTTTTTCATATCTGAGCTTGTGAGCAAAGACATACTTAGCGCATTTTATCCCCTCATAGGCACATGACCATGTTCATGTAAAATTAATTTCTGTAAAGTAATAGATCATTAGATTTTATTCCATATTGAACGAGTAACTTAGATTTAAGATACGCACATTTGCCGCCCGCTTTATCAACAAGAAGCAAAATATTTTTCCTATGTGGTACCAGTTTAGGGGCTAACGCTGCTTCAAGAATCAAACGCAGGGGAGTAGAAGATCAATGACTCTATAATTGACTTCTATAAATGTATTGCAGCTATTTCGAAGTGTGAGCTCTAATAATGATATAATAAATAGTTGGCAAGAGCAAAATTGAATCACCATTTATCATGCATCCTTTCCTTTTCTGAAAATTGGCAGAATATTCCAAAGCATCCATAAGATATATGTATATAACAAAAAAAAAAACCCCATTCATTGTTGCTTAAAGAGCCTGAGAACGGGTGTGAAACAAGAGAATAAATGAGGGGAAAAGTCCAGATATCAACATATTGCTTGGAAGATACATATTCTGATAAAGCCATCAATCCAATGCAACCTTAACAAGATGTCCAGCAAGTTCTTAGGCAGAACAAATCAGTCGATTGTTACCTTCCTATAATCCATCAATGCGATGTCCACAACCACCATAAAAGCAGCAGAATTCTTGTATACACCATGGCTTTAAATGCTCATAGAAATCTTTCAGACAAGGATGCCCACCAGATACTAAAATAGTAAGATTTAACCATGATATCCACATGACACTGCGCAGCTATGTTAAAGGAAGTAATCAGGTGTTCTACGGGTAACATCTGGTTCTCCCCTCCTAGGAGCAGGTTCGAACTGCAACATTCATTTCAAGTTTATGCATGGACAATACAAGGTAGAGGACCAACAAACAATAGCTTTTATCAATTAGAACAAGAGCAAATTATGGTGAATATGAGACCTGGATGAAGGTGTGCTCCTTGCAATCATCAACTTCTAATATGGAAGCCATGTTCCCACACCGATAACAGTAATTGGGAGCGCTGAATATGGTGACCACCTTTTGTTCCTGTTTCAACAAAACAGTAAATATCCACAACTTTACCCTCTCAATTTTAAAGCAGGAAACATAGGGAGGAAATTACATGAGCCCAGTTAAATCCATCCATGACCAGCTGATGAGCTCTAGCGATCAACTTAAGGTTGTTTGTGTGATTGAATTGCTCAGATATATCCTGAAAGACAACTTGTGAGTTTAAGAAAATAACTGGTAAAAATTCAACAAGAGGGCAGGATTCAGCAATTAAATTCACCTTACCTGGCCAAATGTATATCCAGCACCACGAGGAGAAATTCCCCAACCACATCTGTCATCTGGGTCAGACCATAATAGATCACACATGGGCCCTTCATGAGGAACCTCCTGAACACGATCAAAGTTCCTCACATTATCAAGAGTTTCAATGGAAGGAGATAGTCCACCGTGCAAACAAAATATCTCTGACTCAACCTGCAAGAGTTTTAAATTAGAAGTTGAATGCTTTTACACCAACAACTCAATGCTAACTGCCAATTTCTCATCCAGCTATTGTAGCGAGCAATCAATCCAACATCTCAAACAAGTATCACTATAAAGACAGCTTCATTTGAAGCAAGCATATGAAAATTTAACACACAAAAAGATAGGTAAATTATATTACATGCTTTGAAGTTCGGCAAAGTTACAAGTGCATCAGGTTTCACATGTGCACAGGTTTCCTTAAGAGACAGAAAGTTTATATCTGAAAATAAATTATTGCCTTCTTTACACACAAACCAGAGGCTTTCTTTAAAATTAATCATTATTTCAAATTTCCACATAATCTTGATGGCAGACCATTGGCTCAATGAAACTCTTCCCTCCCCCTTCAAGTTAACATGAATTTAATGTTTTCCCAAAATTAAAAAAAAAAAAAAAACTTCTACGACGTGAGTCACAAACAAAAAGTATACACTATATACTAACCAACGCAGTCAATGGAAAGTAATCAAAAAGGTCTGTGAAGATCTTCCAAACGTTAGCATTACCATACCTGCAAATAGATAATCAAAAATATTATCAGGGACTAGAAAGAAATTACATTGCTTATGCACAAGAATCCAAACCATTAGCAATCCGAACAGCTAAGACAATTTAATTCAGAAACTCATGCGACTGCACTCACTCAACTTGGTGGGCAAGAGGACATTTCTATTCATGAGAAATTCCCAGCCTACATAGAAGGGTCCGTGAATTTCAAATAGTTTAGAGCCATAGTCCCTTGTGTTGTATATCAGGACCTCTGGCCTTGATAACCCCCCCCCCCAAAAAAAAAAAAGGGAAAAGAAACTCATGGAACTGGACCTATTAGAGTTAATCATTCACTGCATAACTACTCGAATCTATGTCCATATCCAACTACAAGTCATATTAATTACATAAGGTTTCAGTTTATACACGCTAGTGTGTAACCATCCTAAAAACCCTAATCTCAAATCTAGAAACAATTACAATTAATAAACATGCAGAACCTTCTGTTTTCTAGGACCTGGAAATAAAAGGTGTTCAAAACTCACTTTCTTAGGCATTCATCATAAAATCCATATACTTGAGTTATCTGCACAAACAATTAAAGATAAAGCAACAGTTAGATAACTATTACATATATCTGCAAATCAAAGCCAACTATAATTTATTCAACTGAAAAGCTTCTAAAACTAGATATATTGAATATGTCACTCATGAACAACATCAACAAGAACCACATGAATAAATACCTAAGGAACAGTATAAGAATATATTATTTTGTTTCACCAAAAAAAAGGAATATATTATTTTACATGAAAGAAAATTACAAAAGCATACCTGGCGACTTTCATGGTTCCCACGAAGAATGGTTATGCGCTGGGGATACCGCACTTTTAGTGCCACAAGGAGCTGGATAGAATAACTAATTAGATTGTAGAATAACTAAAACAGAATTAAAGGACAATACAAATTGCTAAATCCAATCATCATTTAAGCTCTAGAGGCCTTCCAAATGTGAACAAACAGAAATGTCAATGATAAGGATGAAGATTTTAATATAATCTAAACTGTTTGTTTGTTTATTGGTGAACATCCGTTCCTTCATTTACATATGAACAAGTTATTAAAACTTTTAGGATAAGATATTGACTCATTGAGGAGAGTCCAATTCCTTGTTTTACCCTGTTAGTAAAAGACACTTTGAATGAGGATGATTCACACTTAATAAACTACCTCTTTAAGAAAAAAATTCAGCCCGAATCTTACTTCGCTCTGAACATGAATAAAGTAACAGAATTATCAAAATGCACGATTTTTTTTTGGGGGGCCGGAGGGGCGCAATTAAACTTGGGAAAAGCCAGATGAATTTATCTTGTTAGTACTTACTGTTACGGTTTCAACTGAATAATAACCCCGGTCCACATAATCTCCCATAAACAAGTAGTTTGTATCTGGACACTGTCAAATGAAACAGGATTTTCTGAGAGTTCAGATTTGAGCTTGACGAACAAGTTCTTCACAATATAATCATTAAATAAGCTATAAGCACTGAAAAATAGGTACAGGCCATACCATAAGAATCATTTTGCATAACCTAGCAAGCATAGGGACTGTGATGTAATCATACTAAGGTTATAGTTTTTTTAACGAGTAGTTCCTGATTTTGCAATTTAGTTCACAATACCTCTGATGCACTTCAAGCTTCAAAAGCTTTTTCTTTGGCAGGTCTCAATTAGTTAGTTAAGACATTCCCCAGCTGAAACAGAAGAATTAGATGCAACAATGAAGTCATGGGCAGAAATGATACCTTCCCTCCAATTCGAAATAGTTCAGCAAGATCATGGAACTGCCCGTGAATATCACCACATATTGTCACAGGGCTTTTCACAGGCTGTGGGACAGAAGAAATACGAAAATTAATGCTTCGTAATCAAGATAAGAGAACTTAAGCATCGAGAAGTGATTTGCAACCTCACAGGGAATGCAAATATTCAACAAAAAGAAAAGATTGAAATTTGAAAGGCAACTTTTTCTTACTCTAGACAGGCTCAAAAGCAAATGATACCAGAATTTAGGAACCAAATAAAAACTAAATTAAAAACATCAGAATTAGTTGAACTCCTCTTTCTCACTCAATAAGTGATTACTTTTAATGCAAAACAAGCAGCTTTAGCAACAGAATCAACAGCGTTCTCGGAAATGAAAAAATGCAGCATTCAAAAGACCAAAACTAGACAATAGGACCGGACTGCACCTGGACGTTGCTCTCATCCATTAAAATCTCCTTAGCCTTCTCACACAGAACTCTAACCTACAGGCAGGGTAGAAAACAAGAGCATTAATTTGTACTTGTATTTCCTGAAATAACAGCAGGAGGAGTAACAGACATTGGAGGTAGCTCCCAAGAACAGGAATATGACAAACAAAACAAAGGTTATTAATATAACGTCATGTCTCAAGATAGTGAATGCTGAAGGACAAAGCATGTTCGAAGATAGATCACTCGGATAAGCACAAACCCAGAACGCTGAAGCAATTAATCAATTAAAAGACAAAACGTTAATCACGTATCAATGTCCTATGCTTATTCAGCGACGGAACAGATCCTAACCATCTAGATTAAAGAAACCAAACCTGTTGCTCCGACAGTGGCTTGCACTGCATGAGTTGTGAGATCTGCTCGTCGAGATCGGAGCTTGACTCCGATGATAACGAATCCACACCCATCTCTCTTGGTGATCGATAAGAGTCTGGTGAACAAAATCCGACTTAGGGCAAATCCTAACCCTAGGTGAAATGCTGCGGTGCCCGTTTCGAGCAGCTCGCAGTGTCCAGACTGTGAAGGGGACGATCTAGGAAGCTAGTACAATGATAAATAATACGAAATGGATTGGATATCAAATTACTTGCGCGCAACCAGAATTTTTTTCCCCAGCGCAGCCAGAAATACTTCCTTGATTTTAATATTTATTTTTACGTTCTTAGAATAAAATTGTTAATTTTTTAAAATACATTTTAAAAAATAAAAAGTAAAAATTATACCAGTAAAGTGAAAATAGAATAATAATTTACTTAGTTGAAATGAGTGATATCAATGAATTTAAATGAAATGGACATGAATTTATACATTAGATTGAGGGTGGAAAATGAGTAATGTTATTTGCTATTCATGGATAGCTAGTGCATCTTTCTATAAATTTGATATTTATTACTAGAGGGGGAATTAGGGTTGGCCTGGCCCTGAGCCTAAACGGGTTAGCCGGTTTAGGCCCTAATCTTAAAAACCCCCCAATTCTTCAGACCCGGCCCTATTAGGACGAGTCGCGGGCTTGAGGTACTGTTCACCTTTTTTTAGAAAAAAATACAATAATTTTAACACAATACAATTTTCTTACTCAAAAACATAAAAAATCATATCTAAATAACTTCATCAATAATAATAAATACTTCGAAAGTCTTAAATTTAAATTCACAAATCATACAACTTAAACTTATTTCTTCATCAATCATTATTAGTATCTTCAATTTTAAGAATATTTGAATTTGACCAAACTTCATTAAAAATAGACTCAGAAGGCTTTGCTTTAATGAGATAAAAATATCAAGTATTTCATCTGTAACAAAATCATCATCATCATTTTAAGTTTTTGCAACAAATAATAAACCAAAATCATAAATTTAAAATATGTTTATTATGTAAAATACATATAAATTATTAAAAAATATAAAAAATTATGGCGGACTTAAAAGAGCCGGCCCTCAACCCATTAGGGTTGACCCTTTTAGGCCAATTTCCTTCTGGGAGCTTAAAAGCACAGGCCCGGCCCTCCAATTAAACGGGCTTAATCGTAGGGCTCAACCCAAATTCCCGACTCTACTTATTAGTATCTATCTTCAATATAAATTATAGATAAAAATTGCAGTTTTAACAAATCTTGTACACGACTAATTTGCCCTATGATGCATTAGGACCGCATCTAGTTGATTAATAATTGTAATCAACGAATGGTTCATATTTTATTTTTTTTGGCAATGTGATGTTTATATTTTATATTCCATATCTACATTGAATAAATTGTTTCATATTCAGTATCATTAGAGCACCATGAAGACTGATGCCAAACTTACCGTTTTTAGTATTTATACATACTATTTACGATCTTTTAGTGTTAGAATATTTGGGGGTTTGGATTTTATCTAAATATAATACATCGATCTATTTTATTTTTTAAATTTACAATTTTATTCCCAATTTATACTATATATATTAAGGATGCGTTTAATTGAAGGAATGAAATGGAAGAGAAAATAAATTCATCCCTTCATTTGGTTTATAATTTTAAAGGAAGAAGAGCTCAAATTTGCCTCCTCATCTCCTTCTTTCCTCTTATTTTAGATTCCTTCAAATTGCGGTGTTTTGAGGTGAAGCTAAAGATCATGACTAATTTATCCTGGTCAAATTTGTGACATTCCCACGATGCCATAGAGGAAAATAAAAACGCAAGTTTCAGCAATCTCTCGCTCTCGGCCGGGTCTCCGCACTATTGTCACCAAGAAGAAGATCTAGTTCGATTTCAACTCTGGCTGTCTCTCCGCATTGTTTTCGCTGAGAAGAAGATAGGGTTTGTGTTCCTTCACCTTCTGATCCCATTCAGCTGTCTTTGGATTCTTCCATCGATTTCACTGTATCAAGATTATCTGCACTGTAGGCTTTCTTTTGATCTTACTTTTACCTACGTCTCCTTCATGTTTTTACTAGCTTTTAGCCATTCAAATTTTCTTGCAGTGATTTTCTTTTCTATATTCCCCGCGGTTGCTGCTTTTCATTTATGTTTTGTCGTTGATTTTTGTTATTTTTGTTGAATGGTTATGTGTTGATATTCAGATTAAGCACCTATTTGCTGCTTTCAGTTGTTAGACTTAAAGCATGTCTGGGAACAGTTTTTAAAAAACGATTTCACACAATTTGAGATAAACATGTGAAGGGGTTTTTATCTCAATTTATGTGAAAGTGTTTTTTTATCAAACATACTTTTAAGTTTGGATTAAAACATGATGAAGAGTTTGGCTTATACTTGGTTACAGAGAGAGCCTTGGAGAGTTAAAGAAGTCCAGTTCTCTTTTTTTTAACCAAGCTTCAAAATCGGAGAAGCTTAGAATAAGACAGAGACTGTATAGTTAGTTTATGAACTCTCAGATGTTGTGAGTTTATTGATATTCTATTGGAATTTGGTTGCGTGTGTCTTTGTTGGGGTTCATACAGTGCTGTAAAAGCAATAATCAAGATGCATGCATTAGATTTAACAGTGCGATGTAAAAGTAATCTTAAATTAACCAAACAAACACCAGAAAATCGTGTTCAGTGTTCAACCGCCTAGCAAGGAGTGAAGTATACTCTAGTTCATGTAACAGGAAAGTTTTAAACTTTTCTTTTATTCCTTAAAAAAATTATGAAAATCATCATTTTAAGAAAAAAGTTTTCAATTCAAGTTCAAGATGTTCATAATGAAAATTGTCGTTTTAGAAAAATTAACTTATATTTATTACAAAATGATTAATATAGTTGACTTTTTATATGTTCACACTAGTTACCACATTTTATATAAAAGAGGAAATGGATTAAGTTAACAGCCTTATCCTTATTTGTTTTATATTTCCTCGAAACGTTTTTTTACACAATCAACATGTTCGTGAGCTGAAACTAAATAAATATTTTGCAATTAATTTTTATTTTATTCTGAAATTTCTGTACTTGTTACTAAATCTACTAAACAAATCTCACGTGTTCATCCACTGTAATTTTTATTGAAACGTTTTTTAAAAATTATTAGACTATATGTGATCACAGATGCTAGATATTTTTTGCCTATTGGGCCGACATCCGAAATTTTATTTTTGAGATTTGAGTCGCATTAGGATGATATTATTAAATGATCTAGATGAGCAGAATAATTTTCATCGCA
>QFDD01115662.1:0-12135 GCA_006871305.1 Vachellia collinsii
CAGATGAATTAAATTGTTATGGATCAAAATTTAACGACTAAATTTATAAATGAAAAAAGTTCAACAACCAAAGTTATATTTTTCCTTATATTTGTATTTATTTCAATATTATTTGTAAGTAAAGAAATGAAATAATGAATTATTAGCTTTTGAGAATTAAATGTGATTGACAGAGACATAGGAAAAAATGTACTCCCTTCGAATAATGATGTTGGGAACTTGAAAACAATACTTTGTTTTTTGGGCATGAGTCCGAGAGTTAAAAACGTGCGTAAGGTGCAAGACGCCGAGACATTGTCTTTCACAGGGTGAAGGAGAGGGAATGTGACGGCCACCGTCGTCGTCGCAAGGTCCGGCGGCATCCAAGGTGCGGATGAACGACTTGCGTTTTAAGCCAAGAGCGCATGCTTCTTCTTTTTGATACAGAACCTCATGTGCTTTCCAAAGCTTTCTGAGCTCCCAAGCTGGCAAGCTTGCTTAGGAGATCAACCAGGGTTATACGGCATACATTTTATGTGCCCATAACGTTTATGTTGTCTTTTACGTTATCTTTAAGTCCACTTTCTATCTTGATCATAGAGCCACAACTACAAAAGTTGGAAGGGTATAGTAGTTATATGCATAAAGAGAGTCAATTGCGTTCAATTGACTGTATCTATATGGTGCTGTTTCTTGCCTGTTCATTCAACACCATGACAGAAACAAAGCTTAAGCCGAACTTTCAGGCCTTTTGATACCCTGACCTGAACTTGCTCTATAAATACTCCCTTTCATTCTCATTCTTCCCATCTCTCCTCTGTCATAGATACTGAAGCAGTCTGAAAAAAAATCATCAAATAGCAGAGGAAGAGCACGAAGGTCAAAGGCTTCCTTACCTAATTAGCATTACAGATAACTCAAAGATATGGCTAAGCTCAAGCTCTTCATCTTTGCTGCCTTCTTCACCTTGCTCGTCTCTATGGAATTGGCCATTGCTGCAAGTGCAGGCAATGGCAATGGACAAAGCAATGGGAAGAGTAACAAGGACAATAGCAAGAAGGAAAAGGTGAAGGAGACAAAGCCAAAGAAGGCAAAAAAAGATGAAGCAACAAATTATAAGAAGCTGTCGCCTCTTCCATCAGGACAAGAGCGAGCCCTCTGTCTTGCACAAGGTTCTTGTTATTATAAGACCCTTACTTGTCCAGCCGAGTGCACACACAGAAAGCCCAAGAAGAACAAGCAGCAAAAGGGATGCTTCCTAGACTGCAGCAGCAAATGTGAAGCCACCTGCAAATGTAAGTTCTATTATCTGTTCATCATCTTTTGGGTTTCCATTCAATAAAAATTATAAGCGCTGAACTAAAATGTGAGATTCTTTCTTGTTGGCAGATAGAAAAGCCAACTGTGATGGCTATGGATCTCTCTGCTACGACCCCAGATTTGTTGGCGGTGACGGTGTCATGTTCTACTTCCATGGAGCCAAAGGTGGAAACTTTGCCATCGTCTCTGACGACAATCTCCAAATCAATGCCCATTTTATCGGATCTAGACCCCTAGGAAGGACTCGTGACTACACATGGGTCCAAGCCATTTCTGTCATGTTCGACACACACACACTCGTTGTGGCAGCGAACAGAGTATCTCACTGGGAAAATAACGTCGACTCTTTGATGGTACAGTGGGATGGCGAAACAGTGAGCATTCCTACTGGTGATGATGCTGAATGGAAGAGTCACAGTGAAGAGAGAGAAGTGGAAGTGGAAAGAACAGACGAAACCAATAGCGTGAGGGTGAAAGTTTCAGGCTTGTTAGAGATGGACATTAAGGTAAGACCCATTGGGAAAGAAGAAAACAGAGTGCACAATTATCAGTTGCCTGAAGATGATGCTTTTGCTCATTTGGAGACGCAATTCAGATTCAAAAACCTCACAGATTCTGTTGAAGGAGTTTTGGGTAAGACTTACAGGCCAAACTACGTGAGCTCAGTGAAGAGAGGTGTTCCTATGCCAATGATGGGTGGAGAGGACAAATACAGAACTCCTTCTCTGTTTTCATCTTTCTGCAGAGTTTGCAGGTTCCAGAGATCATCTGGGTTTGCTGCTGATGAAGGCCTCGTCGCTCAATACTGATAATCTTTTTTAAGTCTAAAGACGAATATACATTCTTTGCCAGAAAAATAAGGGCGCCAAATGTTGCCCATCACCATCGTTATCTTAATTATTATCCTGATTGTGGAGATTTTATCTGCTAAATTTCATCTCTGGCAATTCTTATTCTCATTGTTACATAAATTTATTTTTCCTTGTAATGATATGTTTAATTATCCCCAATTATTTGGCAAAAAAAAATAATTATCCCCAATTAAAATAACCCACTGTTTTGAGAAATAGTTGTGTGTGTGCGTGTGTGTGTGAGAGAGAGAGAGAGAGAGAGAGCTTCATCATTTGTAAGTTATAAATAATTAAGGAAAAACAAGACTGCATATCAACAGCTTCAGTCCCCTAAGGCACATTGAGTAGGAGTCCTAATTTGTCCAGCTTGCCCCTACCAGTGCGTCAGGACAACTTAAGTTTGAAACTACCACTTCGAGTAGGGTTATTGAGTTATATCTTATAACCCATCTGCTAAAGTCTTTTCTTCTCAGTGGCGTTCATTTTAGGCAAGTAAGATTAAGCTGTTTCACACGACTTTTGTTTGTTGAATTCCATTTTTCACTTTGGCTATACTTAAAGAAGCACATAAATAAACTAGATACTCGTGGCTAGTGAATTGCGAGAGCTGCGTGATTATGTACAAGCAGCTTCAACTGCCAAACTCTTCGCCATTCCTTTGCATGGATCGCCGAACGTATCGGTTGACACTCCAATACTGCAGCTTTTTGATCCAACGCAGGCCTATTGAAGTTCATTTGAGTTAGTCTTAAAAACCGAGATTAAATAGATATCAATAGCAACTTGTGAAGTGATACGAAGACTCTGACCTTCTGTAGAATGGAGAGCGCTCTTTTGCCGCTGCAGCGGCCATGGTTGAAGTTCCCACAAGTTCCACGAGGGGTTCCAAAGCTTGCAAATTTAATGGAAGAGATAACCTGATCAGGATTAGGGCACTGGAGAGAAAGTACAGGCCCTGGTTTTCTTCCTGATTCTCTGTCTGTATTCCATGAATCTAAAGGTGGTGGGTGAGATTCTGAAACATGTGCGCACAGGCTTTCTATCTGTCTCGTGGCAACAGTTATTTGTGTTGGATCACCTCCGATTTCCTCAAACAACACAAGTACGTTACCACTTGGACGCAACCATGAGCGAGGTACATGGTATCTGCAACATTTGGTGTCTCCAGTGAAAAATAGTATTACCTTTTCTGAGTTATCTCATATTTAGAATCTCTAAAAACTTACATTGATTGTGATGGCTTTCCACAATTTTTGAGGCATTTGTTGGAATTATAAGGCCCTCTGTAATTGCATGCCTCATTGCAACCACTATTTGGAGCTTTATATGTGGGCCAGAATCGACCGATGCTTTGTCCATTTACCCAAGCCTCGCCTTTCCCCATACCCGTGAAGTCAATTGCTACTGGGTTAGTGCCAGAAGGAGCAGCAAAGTTTGTCTGGTCCAACATGTGTTGCCATTGGTCAGAGCAAAAAGGGTATCGTGAAGAGAAAGGTCAAGCAATAAGCAATTAAATCACTTATTGTTTTAATTAAAATGCTTCTTGCCAACTACACATACGTATTAGACAGTAAGGTTATGAGGCTTTCAGTATCATAGATTCATGTTTGCGAAGTTAGCTGATGAATATGACAACTTAACAATATATATCTACAGACGGACGTTATTGGTTATATATAAAATGCAGACTAGTCTCTTTATCTGGAAATGCGAGAACTAATCTGTGGCCAGATATGAATCACAGCTATTTATATGAGGAAAACCATGTCTCTTTGTTCCAGTGACCAGGCGAGTAAGATTACCTTGTACCAAACCAGTGGTTGATTCTTAGGTAAGGTAGACTCCGAGTTCCATTTTCCAGAACTTCCATCAGAAAGACCTAATTGTTCACCTCGAAGACCAACCTGTATCCACGAGTCATCACAAAAGAGTTAAAAGGACTGTTAAGATTTTTAGGGAGTTGAACCCATTGATTTTTTAAGGTAATAAAGTGAGAATAATCTTGCCAAGTTAAAAGGACTGTTTACGATTTCTATTCCCCAATGAGGCATGAATATCATGTCAGCATTTCAGCCTAAAGAGAAAGAAAGGAATAGACTTTAGGTTAAGCTGAGAGGAACCTGATATGTCCACTGCTGGGAGGAGAGATCAAGAGAGCTACCATTTTTCAAACCGTTCAATCTAACCGGGCCAGTTATTCCAGCACCCCATGTGTCAAAAAAGGCTCCATAGTTCTATCGTGTAACAAGTAAGGTTAATTAGCTTATGCAGCATTAAGAAATGACTTGATCATAACGCCAGATCAAATGGAGAATAAAAATAACAAGCCAATGCATGTTGCGAAAAAGCAAGTTTTCTCTTAGAAGAGAAGGAAGGCTCAACCTGAAGTCCCACAGTTAGACTCAGGAGATCAATATTGTTCTTCCCAGCCACAAGGATTACAGGAACGTCCAACTTTTTGGCAGCATCACGGATTCCACTCCCTGTAAAGTCATGGGTTGGTATTTCTATACAATTTGTGGAAAGTTTAATCAAAGAAAATCTATGAAGACGCATCCAAGAACGATAGACATATACTATCCCAAATTTTGACTGACAAGAAATGTACAAAATTACTTTCATGTTAGCTCTCATTTCTTTCAATTTTTTTACCTGCAAGCTTCCCATTGATATATGCATGAATAACATGGCCAAGTGATTCAATGTGAAGGACAGTTTGAGGGCCACCATCATCATCAAGATCAATGCTAAAAGAAGTAACAAAAAAACAGCAGAGAAATATCATCATGGAGAGGATTATTATAGGTTAGAAGAAGATAGCTGTGTGAAGCAGAGGTCAGTATACCTCAATGAGTACCACAAGTAGTCACTTCTATCTGCTGTTGTATTTATTTGCTCCAGTAATCCAACTTTAGAGAATGCATCAGTTTTTGAAATACCTACTGGTTCACTTGTCCAACTCCATCCAGAGCTAGAACCTTCTAAAGAATTATTGTCTTCTTTAAAAATTTCTCTTTCGAAGCTTGAGATGGTAGATGGAGAATTAACCTGTCATACAGTGGGTTAGAACTGTATTTCATGCACTTATTGGACTGGCAAAGAACATAAATTAGCTCGGCTGTAGACAAATTAATAGAAAAATAAATATTGAATGCAATTTTTAAAATACATTCAGCCAACTGAACTATCAATTCTAATCATCTTCATTACATTTGTAGCCAAAGGATCAGCCATGAATAAGACCAAGTGACCATGAAACTGAAAGTTGATGAGGCAAACCTTTGCAGTATTAAGCACTACATTCTTGCAGTCTGGTAAGATGCTCACAGACCAAGCCGGCAAGTGATAGGAATTGCCATTGAAATTTACTGTTGCGTCAGATGAGGTGCCCACATTGGCGAGAAATGCAGCACATGTAGATCCTGCCTGGTAAACTGCAGCCTGGATTTAAATAATAAAACTTTTATATTAATATAGAAACAAAAGATTAACCCTTTCCAAATCAGATAAGAAGTGGAAGTACAAAAAAGAAAGACGGGAAAAAATGGCGCTGCAATCAGTAAACTCTCAGGAACTTGTGAAGGAACATGTTGAGGCATGACTGGGCTTTTATTAGCAGGACCAATAATTATAATAAAGATCAAATATACCTCTAGATTTGGACCAAGTGATTTAATTTGGGGATCAGTGGCTAGCAATGCTTCTTCACAAAGCATTATGGCTTTGTGCACATCCTTGAGGTGTCCCCACTTAGGCTGTCTAATAATTCCTGCATCACGCAATTAAGATATTTTTAGTCATCACAAGTAAAACCTGCTAATACTTCTATGAAAATAAGAAGCATATTTCATGTACATACCAAACGGTTTCTTTTTGGAAACTATATAAATGTGATGTCTTAAATGTCAATGATAACAAAGCTGTAAAAATGAAAGATTCCATTTTTCGTTCAAAAGATTGACCGTGGAAACTTGAAAGTCTGCATACCATACTCATCAATCGGTGCATCATAATCATAACTTGTAGAAATGAATGGTCCTCCAGAAGTTCGGTCAAAGTTGGTCCCACCATGGTACTGTTTCATAGCAACAACAAAAATTAAGGCATAAAATCTCTACCACGTTCCAGCCTTTTTTTATCTTGAAATGTCATAGATGAAAATAACTTCATGTAAGGATGTATTACCATATAATAGTTTTGTAATGTTCCGCCTCTCTGGAAAAACCGTGCCACGGCAAATGCAAGATCTTCTACAGGTCTGTAGGGAACTGCACCACCAAATGATCGAAACCTACAGATCCAAAGAATTCAAACACGGTAACAATAGAAATAAAACTGTGAAGAATTCATATATGGGGAGAAAATGCTCACCATCCACTCCAATTCTCAGTCCAAAATTTTGGTTTCTGGTTAGAGTTTGGTGTGAATTGATCACAGTAAAATCCATTGCAAGTGTTAATCTGTAAGAAATGAATATGTCAATTAAGTAACACGTAGACAGACTCAGAGAAAAGCAGTTGAAAGGAATAGATGAAAGGGATCTTACAATGGGGTCCGGAGCATCAGCTTGCTGGCACATGACCCAGGGAACTCCCGTATTGAGTGATAGGGCCATTGCAGCTGCCCACTTGACGTAAGGTTTAGCAGCAGGACCATAGCGAGGCTCAATGTCACCATTACCATACTCATTTTCAATCTAGCATTATAGAGTACTCGTTATTCTTATATTAACTAGTATGCAGAAGGTTGCAGAGATTATCGATAAATCATAATGTGATATATTTACCTGAGATAAAATAACAGGTCCTCCCTGAGAAACGTAGAGTTTCTCTTGCTTCATCAAGTTCACAATTTTAGCAGTAAATCGCTGCATTTCTCTCTGAAAGCAGAGTATGTGGTGGTGGCGGTGAACACCAATTTAACGAAACAGCGAGATGAGACGAGAGAAGAAAAATGAATTACCTTGAATGGCTCATTATCAGTACGGAACTGAATTCCGGGAATAAAATGCAACCAGAGAGGGAAACCACTGTCCAAAAGTTAAATTGTATATGAAATCATGAAGGACTGAAGAATTATACAAAGAAAGAAAGATTGACAGTCTCACCCATAGTTCCATTCAGCGCATACGTACGGGCCAATCCGTAGATGCACGTATAGACCCGCTGCTCCCACTAACTTCACAAATTTCACTAGATCGTTCCCGCCTTCAAAATTATACTGCAAAACATCTAATTCATAGTTACTTTGCCAGAACAATGTCTTCCTATAAAAATTGTTGTTTGAGAGAGAAAAGGTTAATGCTTCAACTATGATGTTTATAAAAACCAATTAATTAAGAGGAATAATTGAGTTGAGGAGCATTTCTTCCTTTTATTTTTTTCTACTGGTAAGTAGTTGAGTAAACTAACAAGAGCCAGAATTCAGATATATTGAGCGAGTGAAAAATATGAAAATGGTAACCAAACCTGGCCTCGAACTGGTTCGTGCTTGTTCCAGAAGACGTAGGTTTCAATCACATTCAGTCCTCCATCTTTGGATTTCTGAATGAGGTCCGGCCACATCTGAAACAGCAAATTCACCGTAGTTAAGTCAAGTCACAGACAGATAAGGCAAGCATTTCAAAGAGACAGAGAGACACACCTCAGGAGTACTGCGAGGGTAATGAATGGAACCAGAGATGAGGATACGGCGCTTGCCGTCGATGACCAATGCACGGTGGTCATACGTGACATTGGCGCAAAACGACGTGTAGGCGAGAACGCCAAGGAACCAGAAGAAAAGAAACAGTATTTGCGTCGCTCTCATGGCCTTTTTCAGGTTTCCCAGAGAACCAAATACCAAAACCTACGGAGGAGGGAAGAACAGTGATTCCCTTTTGCTTCTTGTATTTAAAAGCCCAGATCTTTGTCAACAACACACTTTCTATTCCGTCAAGTAAATGGCAAAAAGATAATGACTTTGGAAAACAGTTACAGTGGATTGCTTTCCCAAAAGAATGCTTGGCTTAATCTTCTACTAACTTTTCCTTTAAATAAGTTGTAATAATGTTGCTTAGGCGCTGAAGGGAATCATAAGAGGAAGGAGTAGAGGCAAGAGTTTGTAGAGCAGGAAAGCCACGCCACCTCAATTAATATCTTATAATACGGCAAAACATGTCAGCGTCATTATCGTCTCTCTCAGCTGGTTTCTTGTCCTGTTAGAGCAGAGCTTACAAATTCGTGAACTCGCAGAGATTACAGCTTTGGCTTATCTTCGAGAAGCGAGCATTTGTCTTTGCGAGGCATTTGGAATTTTTGCTCACTTTATTGAAGAAGAGCACACAAAAACGGAGGCCTTCCTAATTTTTGTCAGCAATTGCGGTGGTGTGAAGTGTGAACTTGAGAAATAGAGAAAGGAAAATTGGAAGTGTAAAGAAGACTTACTATATGTAATTTGAAAGCAGAGAGAAAGCTAAACGATGTTGTGTTATATTAGACACGAGGGAGACAGGTGCAACGTATTAAGAGCCTATAAGAATGCTTAATGGTTGCGTTTAGTGCTGGTGCTTGTCAAAAGTGAAATTGAGCCTCTGGTCCTGCCAGGGAAGGAGGAAGCTGCGGTAATTTTAGTCTTGAGAGAGAGAAGAAGCCCAACGTCCCCGGCAAATTACGAAAGGACGTTGATATGGAAAATTTTCACCCGGAGGTTGACTGTCATATCATGTTTAAAATTCGTCCAAAAAAAAAAAAAAGAATATAAGTTTTCAGAAGACTAAATTGAAGTAATTAATAATGAGGGATTTGACTGATAGATAAAAAGGACGGGGTTACTTGTATGGTGGAAATAAGTGGAGGCCTTACTGAGGCTCATAGTCTGACCGGTTTGGACTATCCAATAAAAAGGGTTAAGTTAGTCTATTCAAAGGTTTACTTCTTTAAATGTATCTGATTTTTCATTTAAAGGGCTATCCTATAATCTTGTAAGATTAGCCTACTTCATTATATGTAGTCTTTATTTAAAGGCTATTTAAAATCTTTCATTTGTTAAAATATAGATTTCAGATCTTACATAAAATGTAAGCTTTAATAGACTCAAAGCTTATTTACGATCAAATTTAAAAATTGAAATATGGTATCATTTTAAAGGCTTACATTTTAGGCTGGCCTTGACACCACCATATCTAGTTACTATATAAACAGTAAACACAGGTTTGGATTAATTAATAGAAGAAAGGAAGAAGGGGGCAATTATTATGAAGTTGGAATCAACCTTCTTTCTTTTTTTCTGATGCATCAGGTCTTGTAGTGATGCTTAAAAATCAAAAAGAAAAGAACAAGAGGAAGGGGGGTTGAAGTACGTAGAAGGAGAGAGGAGGATGAGGCGTGGAGACTGGAGAGACAAACAACCACTGAATGTGAGGTGGGTGCAAATGCGCGCCTGCTGTGCCCACTACTTGTCTCCTCACATCATTAAGGATGACACCTGGTGGTCGTCCTTCGTTAGCAACGGGAATTTATTTGATTATCTGCTTACAAAAGTCTTACAGTTGATCAGAGATATATCAGCTAAGAAAATCATATCGTACTAATAAGGAAAGTATTGACCAGAGAAGTACAAACGTCATTGTTAAATGTTGTGATTAAGTTGAATTATATTACTTATATTTATCATTTTTTTTAAATTAACGTGTCTAGTTTACATATTTGTACATAATCTTACGGTATATTGTATGTTTTGTAATTAAGTAATTTATTTAGATTTATCAAATTTTTACCAATTATTAATATTGAGGATCCCATAGTAATATATTTAAGGGGGTGGGGCGCGGGAAGATCCATCATTGAAGTCGTGCATGTGAGCAAAAGATAATTGGCTTCAGAGCAGTTGGTGACAAGGCCAAGATGACCAACAGGTGTGCTTTTGTCGTTTGTTGTGTTTACATCGTGGAGAAACGCACGATCACTCTGTAGTCTAACGTTATTTATATATTATTGATTCATCCTTCATTTCGATGATCGGCTTCCTTTTTTTCACCTTTTCATGGATGCTCCCGTAGGTTTGCTTGTGATTGGGGCGTCCGTTAATTGATCATTGGTACATGTTGCCATGTGGTTGGGCCATTCAAAATGATAGTGCTCATTCTCAGTGTCAATCTGATGAGACACACCAAAAAACCTGTCTGTTTCGTAATTGAAGACTCCATTCAAGCATATTGAACATGGTTGTTGGTTCTGGTTGTCTTCCACGGCAAAACCCTTCACCTAATTCCCAACCCATTACTTTCTGGTGGAAACGCATGTTGGATCCTGTCAATATCAGAGAAAATCACGGTTACATCTTAATCAACTGACATAATATCTATTAAGTTTTTAAAAATTAACTAATGAACCATTTTTACCTATCATCGAGAAATTATTGGTAGTCACTGGGACTTACCAAATGTTATATCCCATCTAATTGTGACTTTACTAAATTTTATTATCTCAAATTTTTGGGTGAGGTTAAGATCAGTTTGTTCTTAAATTAGATATGTTTTCCCCCCTTTTGTTGGTCATGTTTTTTGTTTGGAGCTGCGGGACCCACTTAACCAGTTAACCGTTGCATTGAATGGCTGGTTGCATGATGACAGAACCTCTTCATAGATGCATGGGCCTTTGCCCCTTTAAAGGTTTAAACGGAGGCACACGATTCTGAGGCTCACCAATATAATATTACATTACTCTGACCCACTGATATACGATCGGTTTACAACGTAAGCTTTAAATGGGTAAATTGAACTCAAAAAAGTCTGTTAAAAATCATAAACATATAAAATGTAATTTACTTTAAAGGCTCTTATTTACAGAGAGGGCGAGTGGGGAGAAAAAGAGTGGAAGAGATATGTAATTAATCACGAGTAAAGAAAGAATGCATTAAAAATTAAAGAAACATGCCATTCATTTGGCATATTGTTATTGCATGTTCTAGATATAGTCTTCCACGCATTCACACGTGGCACGGAAACCGAGGTAGTATCGGTGTAAACGTTAGACGAACGGCTGAAGGTAAGCGAGCCTCGCCCGACAACAAAATTGAAGCTTCATGTGTCCTCTTGTGGAAACTTATGACAGATTCAACAACGTACCAGAACTTCATTTTTGTATTACAAAACTGCTATTCTTTTATTAAAGGCAAGACACAGACTTTGATTCTCGTATCCACCCATGTTTGTGAGGGGATGGCGTCCGTGTGCACACGCATCAGAGCTGCACAGGGAAAGAGTGAAGGAGGCGAGGATGAGATGGGATCAGTCCAGGAGAAATACTTACATACTCCCGGAGTGCCACGTCATTCATGCTCTGCCCAATGAAAATGTTCCAAGTGTCATCTATTACGATCTCATATCCCATAAATTTCTCCTAATTATTTTCATTTTTTCATAACCCATGACAATAGATATTTAAGGTAGAAAAAGAGGAATAATTAAGAGAAATTTATGGGATATGAGATCTATAATAGAGGACACTTGGAACATTCTCATTGGACAGAGTATGGATGATGTGGCACTCCGGGAGTATGTAAGTATTTCTCTCGGTCCAAATCACACAGTATCCGATTATCCTATTTTCCTGATTCCGCGAATCCCTTCATGTCTGGCAGATTTGCACTTCAAGCTCAGGATCTGCCTTTAAATTAAATTATTGTATTCTTGAGTTTTGGACGTGACGTGCAAAATAACACCCGACGTCAAGCCACCGGCTGGCTAGCTACCTACAAACATATACGTGCATTATTATTGTGCATCCCATGATTAAAATATGATATTCAAGATATGATCTATATCCCAGCAAAGTGGTGGAGTAATACAGTACCATTATTGAGCTACATGTTATGACCCATGTGCATGGCTTTAGCAGAATGCCTATAAAAAACATTTACGATGAACATGTAAGATTGATGGATCTCTCTTTCAGGGAAATTTCATTTATCAAACTAACTATTAATAGAATTAATTTTTTTTTTT
>QFDD01115667.1:0-11149 GCA_006871305.1 Vachellia collinsii
TACTTATAGTCATCAGTTTTTTGCACATAACCGACGACGTATTCTAAACATCCTTCCTTCACAACCCATGTTCGTTTGGATCTAACGTCATGTCTTTAACCCATGATGTATTGGTCAAGAAACAACATCACTCGATTAGATATCACACGTTTAACCGACGTCTATTGTCTTATTTGACCAACGTCTACTAATCCTTATGTAGTAATGTGAATTTCAAAATGAGTCATAATTTGAAGCTTCACTTGCATGTAGTAGCAGGAAGACATAGGAGGAAGGGAGGATTCAAATTAGAGGTTAAAAGGGATGTTGTATTGGTTAACAAGAGCCTGGATGCTTTGAAGAACGAGTATCACATTCCCAAGTCATGGAGAATAGAAGAAAACATAGGATTGGTACAGCAACCTGGTGGTACTTTTGGAAGATGCAGGATCCTGATCCTGAGGATGATGATTTTCCTATCAATCGGTGATATGCTTTTAGATTTAAGAGCATTGTACACAAGGTCCTTAACTAATTATTAATTAGCTACTATATATATATGAGTGTATAAATTAGGCCTGGATATGAGGTCACTGCTACAGTGGCATATTTGGGTGTATATAAGGTCTCGGTCTGCGAATAGGATTGATTAACTTTTGTTGATATCTCGATGAAAATATTGATTTTTGTGCGTGTCAACTTTAATTTTTGATCCCTAATTAATGAGTCAATGTCAATCTTTTAATTTATTTAATATATGACAGTTTTAACAGTGAGACAAGTTATCCTATGAAAGTAATTAATTAAGCTTAGCATCACAAAATTTGGATCCCCCTTCAAAATTAACAAAGTGACATCGATCGATCTTTCCACTCGAACTCATCAAAATATCTAAGGTTTTGCTAATTCAAAACTCCTTTTTTACCTGTCAACTATCATAGTGCAAATATTATGTATGTATGTAGCGCACACATTGATCGACCGGGGGACTCAATAATAGGGGACAGTTCTCTCCAGCTTCCCTCCCCCATTCTATATCAGATATCATCCCTTGTCCACTGAGCCAGACTGATGTGTATAAGGTTTATGATTCGTCCTGTTTTAATTTCCACGTGGCATATAACTTGGGAGTTTCAAAATGAACATTTTTTATTCATCAGCAAATGAACATGCATGTTATAAATTACAAAGAGGTCATTTAAAAAATGCATCATCAGCGGCTTTTTTTTTTTTTTGGGTAGTATCAGTGTCTGCTTTAAAACTAGTTTAGAGAAGGAGAACGACGATATGCAACAGAACAGCGGTACGTATGTAAGGATGTTAGAGGAAGACATTTTGGAAGAATATAATAAGATAGATGACTTTGATGGTTTTTGTTTCTTTGAGTAGATGGTAAAGGCGCTATTCATAGTGAAAATTTGTCGCCTTATTTTGGAGCGAAAGTTCAATAGGTTGGCATTTTCTTTTTTCTTTTGACCGTTCCAAGTACGTGCTGATCAGTTAGGCCACAAATTGTCAAAACCGGGCGCTGCTTCTCGCGGTTAGAATGTCATCATTAATTTGATTTAATCAAAATCAGCACTTAATCCACCTACAAATGACTGGAATAGATCACTTGGTCAACGTTGTTTAGTGGAATTAAGATTAAGATTTAAGTATAAAATTACCAGCTTGCGGATTTGTTGACCAAATGACATTGACATGTTTCCATGAACTTGAAATGATTTAAACTCTCCATTTTCATCGTGCGTGCGCTGCTTCTGTGATGATATGTATGTGTGTGTATCTGTTGGATGGGAATTACAGAACTATTTATATATAGCCACAATTAGCTTATAGAGAATAGAGACTCCAGACCGGACCTACCTCTTTATATGTTAGCTTATTTCTAGGAAAATGTGAATTTTATTTTTAAGAAATTGTTTATTGTTAAAATTTAATTATTTTAGATTATTAAGCTCAGGGGAAAAATTCATGTTCAGCTCTATTTCCTTTCTCTTACTTTATTTGTCAACGTAACCATGTTCAGCTCTACTTTTAAAACGTGCACTTACGAATTAATGGTCGCGTGTATGAGCTTAAATTTACCTTGCCCGTTGGATCATATTGCTGGCTAGATGTTCTAATGAAAGTAAGAAGAATAGAGTTTTAAACTTGTTTCTTTTTATTGACATATTTGATCGATGATGTGACGTTATATATAGTTTTGTTCGGTCTAAAAAAAACTCTGCAAAACGTAGCGTAAATATACGTACACATATACTTGCATGCTTAGCTGAAAATTATTCTGAATAATTGGCCTGAGCCGCGAAGAAGCGCATATAATCAATTTTGCAGATTTGCAGTCAGTCAGTTACCAAATGCAATCAAACTATAATACGATTTCAACAGCAACACGTACTCTGTGTGTGTGTGTGTGTAAGATCCATTGCACGGGCGTGAACGGGCAAGTTAGCATGTAATTAACGTTAAAGCACTCGAGAATTATGTTGGATCTTGGATGTATGTATGTATGCTCTATCTGTCTCTAACATAATGTTGTTTACCTAGTCACATTTATACGAGCGATCCATTCAACAACGCAAAAGCATGTTTAAAATACAAAGAGGGTACGTACATAGTTTAGTTCACAACTTGTTATACATCATCAGCACACAATTGTTTATTATTGTAATTGTTTCGTTATTTCTTTATTTTTCAATACACAGAAAGCTAAGATGATCTTTATTTCCCAGCAGGCTAGCTATTAAGCTGATCTAGTTTTTGACGAAGGGGTAAATCTCGTATCGGAAGTTACAGCTTCCACCAACAACTCGGCCTCCTTCTTTTCCATCACAACAATTTGGAAGTTCACTGATTGCGTCGTCAAGACACTTCTTGCAATCATTGCTTGAAAGGTCTCTGGTGCACTGTGTCAACCCATAAAGCGTCTTCCCTGATCCTCCAAGCTTCAGCTTTCCGGTTGCAAACATCTTAGGGTCTACAGAAGCCTTCTTGGCAAGCTGCCTCAACAATTCCTTTGTCTTGTAATTGAAGGTGGTAGGATCACTGACGCTTTGCAAGTTCCACATGTAGAACTTGTTTGTTTCGTCAACTTGACCAAAGAAATCTACGTCTAAATACTTGTACATGCAATTATCATACCATATAATGGCTCCTTTGTTGAGAGGACAGAGTTTTCGGATTTCACTGCTTGCCTCAGAAACACAAGTTTTGCAGTCTGAGGCAGAGACATCGCCCCGACAAAGAGAGAGGCCATAAGCTGTTTGGCTCTGGACTGTACCAACAGAACTCAGACCAAAGCCAGTCGGAGGGGTTTTGTAGTTAAGAAGGCTTATGAGGCGTTTCAAGTTATATTCATAAGAGCTATGGGCAGTGAAGTTTGCGGAGTTTGAACAGAAATGAAAGAGAGGGTCAGCTCCAAAACAAGCTTGGAGGAGAGCGAAGGTCGTGAGGAGGATAACAAGGGAGGAGGGCTTAGAGGAAAACATTCTAGAATGTGGTGAATCAGTTTGGTTTTGTGTTTCCTTGATGATGATTATGGTTTGTAGAGGCTCTACGTATTTATAGGCAAGATCTTCATCGATTTTTCTGTGGATGAAACTAATTAAAATTCCTGTCTGACCCGTCACCATATGGAGTTATACCAGACACTGTCAAATGGGAACAGCGTGCTTGTTATATATCTTTATTTTGTCAGACTCAGTTACGTAATCGGCACCTCGTCAATCCTCCTAGCAAGGCAGATCAATTCAATGCCTTTCAGAATAAATAAATTATTATTCTTTATCATTTTATCTATTCTCCTAGGTATTTAGACGTGGTATGGTCAGGTACGTAGTTACTTATTTGAAAATATTATAATTAATAAGAGAGAAAAAAGTATAATTAAGTTTAATATAGGCTACTACTGGTGATGGTTTTGACGTGGTGCAGATCTGCACACCCCCGTGTGGAGGAATTTATCCGTTTTTTCTTTATCTTAATAAAGTTGACATAATTAATATGAACATCATCAATTCATCACCGTACATAATTTGCGAACGATGTTGTTCATTGTTTAGGATTTGGAGGATGATCTGGCAATACCTGAGGTTTGAAAAAGATGCAAACAAGGTTTTTTTTTAAGGGGAAAAAAGGTTTCTTTTGAATATTATATGTGTATGTGAGCCGTAATTTTTAGGTGAGCATGCATAATAATAATCTGTCTATTCAATTAGTATGAGTCAATTACCTGCAATATATATTAGTTCTAGAATACTTGTGATTAGTCACAAAAAGCAACTCCTAATTATACCCTAAAATCATTTGGCAAGCCTGTAGTTTTAGGTGACTATGGATATGTTTGACCGGAAAGGCACCGCCGGGGAGAATAGGGATTAGTGAGGGATTTTAGGCCCAATTTCAATTGCCAGTTGGCCAAATTGCAAGCACCACAACACAATAGCAGGGAACTTTCATTTAAAATTTGATGTTAGTCAAGTTTGAGTGAGCTTTCTATGATTAGTGATTCACTGATTATGATTTGATAAGTGAATATTGTGTGATTAAATATCTATAGATTTTATATATATTACATTACATTTATAGATATTTTATATCTATTTGATTTATTTTATATGATTTTATTCTAAATTTGAGTGGTAGAATAAAAAAAACAGTCTTTTTACATAATCTATTCATGTCTATTTTATTTTATAGATATTATAAAATAAAGGGGAAGGGTGTTTAAAGATGGGATCAAAATCATAATATTAGCTAAAATCTAAGCGAGTTGAAGATACGTGATCTTTAACTATAATTTGCCCTTAAGACCAGAGAGAGAGAGAGATAGAGCGGGGTTATTGTAAGTAATTTGCACCAAAGTTCAAAACTAAGATTCTCAAGCATAAATATATCATATATATGAAATAAACATTAAGTATAGAAGGAGATGTGCTCTTTTTTTTTTTTCTCCGGTAACACGAGAGCTTGAATTTAGATGAAGAAAGTTTAAGATCTAGAGATGCAAAATTGTAGTAGTACAGATGAGAGTTTTGGCTCTGATTATTAGCTTATTGTTTTCTTTATCTTTTTTTCTCTGTCTTTTATCTTTTGTTTAATTAGCTCTTATTTTGTTCATAGAAATTAGACTAACAAATATAAAATTAATTGCAATCAAGGGGAGAAATTAGACACTGGGAAGTAATCAAAATTATAATAATTCAAATCGTTGTTTAAAATCTAAAATCACTTTTCGCTGCTTAAAATCTAGAATCACCTCACCCTTAATTATTGTTTATATTTAATTTATTATTCCAGTTAGATTTTTATTTTATTTTTATCATATTTATGTGTCTTGCTCAACTTAAGTGAAAATGTAATGTTATTACTTAACTTAATTAGTACCTTTTTTCTCCTAAGAACCTAACTGCTTCTTTCTTCCATCCATGGATTCAGGTTGTTCCGGTTGAGAGAGTAAGAACCCGAGCTGTGTTGTCAAGAAAGGAAAAGAAAAACGAGAGAGTGTGGGAGAGGAGGAAACAATCGGGTTCTATGATGAGAGCTAAGAGAGATGGATTGTGTTTTTGGGTTTCCAAATTGGCAGGTAATTTTTCTCCATTCCAGCCGTCACCTTATGCTCTTTTAACCTAATAAACCTTAAGCTCACTTAACAAAACACATAGCATGACTTTGGGTCCCTCTCTACAATTCCAAAAAATATAATTAAGTTTTAAAATAGTAAGTTCACTGAATAAAATAATGATTTTTTAGAATTTTCTAATGTTCAATGCAACATTATATTAATAACAAAATCAATATTTTAAACCACTTATCCTTACTAAATCTCGCTAAAACTATAGAATTAATACAATGATTTATGCACTTATCAATTTAAATTCTCATGAGAATAATACTTTATTCACTTTTTATTACTTGATATGATCTGTGCATTTGCGGAGTTATTGGTTCACATTTTATATCCCTTAAGTTTCATTAATTCAATCAATCACATCTCTTTCAAACATTTTTTAATATCATATCCCTTATAAGACTTGTGTATTCAATTAAAAGCCATAAACATTGGATTAGTCTATAAGGGATTAGTCCCTGAAAATACAAAGAATTAAAATTTAAATTCTCATTCAAAAAAATATCTACATTTATATGGTATCTAAAACAAAATTATCTGTAATTGAACATGAACAGATGTCTATACTTTTTAGGCAAAATAAAAATGCCCATGAACATCAAATAGGCCCTGCTTCCGCTCTGTACGAGGAATATTGAGTAGTATTATTTAAATGTCCAGTTATTTGTCAATTTGGCAAAGCCTCTTGTGGTAACTTTCGTCAATTGTCTCATGTGCTAGCAATGCTTCTCCGCTTATAATGAGAATGAGAATACCGAGATCCCGCCGACTTAAACTGACAGTTACATTGCTGAATCTCTACGCATGCTCCAAAAACAAAAAAAAAACGTTTAAGTGCAAATAAAGCATTTTCACATGGTTTCTTATTCGTCATCTCTCCATTTCCTGGTTTATCTAACAAGTTTAAACTTCAAACTCTACTTGTATCTGTAAAAGTTGGAACTTTAGATTGACCATCATGCTCTTTCAACCATCCCTCGAGCCTTGACACTTATCATATCCACACAAGTTCTGTTCCGTAACGACGTCCTTTAACCCAGATCGAGCAACCAAAAGGTGGTTTTAAGATATAACTCTGTCAGTGCATATAGATCAATTCTTCGTCCTCGCATTCTCTGATTGTAATCTCCATTAAATCACGAGGGCTAGAGCGCGACACATCACAACATTGCCTTCTAGGAGCCTGCAACTGATAAATAACAAAAACAAACAATAACTCCGTTAGTCATGTTCATTGTAGCCCTGAAACAGGGGTACTGTGTGATACAAAAGAATACCTGTTTGATGTCAAGGTCGAGTTTATTCGTCAAAACTATGATCTTTTCCAGTTTCCTAGGCGACGTTGGGTCATATGAGCAGTTTTGGAAGGTTTTCTTATAATGGGTGATGATTCTGCCGTCCTTACCAGAAGAAGACACACCATCGAGGTAGAAAATAGCGGGTCTTCTACATGGATCTGGGTGAAGTTCTCTGGTGTTGAAAGTATATACTCCTGACAAAACACTTCTCCTAGTCCACTGCCTGAACGTTGGTTGAACGTTCAGAGCATCCGGCAAAAACATGTGGTTCGGGAAAACCTGAACAGCATAGCCCCATGACACTGAAATTGTCCACGAAAACCATCTGTCATAACAAACTGTTTGTTGTAAAATCCTCTGTGAATCAACATTCACAACTCGAAACAAATGTTGCAGAGCTTGTTTTCTCGTCATGTTGGGAAATATTGGATCTGTGTGATCCAAGTGATGGAGAGATAACAAGGGAGTCACTGGATGTGCTGCCAATAGACCAAACAGATCTCCCCGCAAATCAACCTGACCCAGTTTCATTCAAAAATAAAAGATGAGTTTTTGATAAGGTTGCTCAATGAGGTTCTGTAGTAAAATCACATGTGAAATGGTAGACAATCGAATTCGTACCTGATGAAATCCGGGCTCCTTCGTTAAGCCTACACCAAGCTCTGTTATGCAAGAGAAGACCCTCCCATCACTTCCATACAGATGGGGATATCTTTCTATACAAGAATCAAAAACCTTGGCTAAAACTTTCGCTAGAGAGGAGCTGATAGCGAAGCCTGCTCCACCAAAAGCCATCCCAAAACTATACAGATGATTCTGTTCATAAATCTCAGATTGGGTGCCGACATAGTACCAAAGCCGATGATCATACTTTGACAGTGTTTTGGCAATATTCTCCGGGAAAAAGATGGTGTCGTCGTCCCCGAACACATACCACCTCACATTAGAATGATTCAGAGCCACAGTCTCTGCAACAACGTGTGCCACTCGAATCGCTGACCGGAGACCGCCCCTGAAAGTGTAACGGAAACGCGAAGTATCTTGGGAGACGCAGAGAGGAGGAAGAGAAGGATCGTTGTTGGCGGCACGGTGTTCAAGAGGAGGAAGGCTGTCAACGAACACACATCCTCTCGTACGACCAGGTTTCCACCATAGTTTGACACTGTCCTTCCGATCAGGCCAAGACCTCATGGCTGAAGCGAGACCGAAAACGACATTTTCGAGAGTGGTCGGTGCAGGCACGTATTCTGATGAACGGTGCAAGTTGACTAGATCATTAGTGCGCAGATGTAGTACCGATACGAGGAGGAAAGCAGCGCAGAATGAAACGGAGACTGTTATGAAGCTGACCAGAGATTTGGGTTTGGCAGGACCGGGAAAGATCCCCATATTAATGATCTAGGTAATGAAAGTGGATGAGCCTGCGCCGAGATTTAGTCTTTATAGTACATTAATTAACTTAGAACCGTATAGTTAAGTAAAAAAGCTCCTGGAAAATACAAGCTTTCGCGTTGAGTAAAATGATATCTCATGTCTGGTCAAACAACAACAGTTGCTAATATCTCAGTGTGCATTACGGAGAACGGGGAAGAAATTCAGTTACTTGCGGATGGCAAAAGTGGTATCCTGTGAAAAGTCAAAGTCAAGTCAACCACTTTAGTACTTTTTTTAGGGTGGGAGGATGGAGATCTACTGTATGGATCTCCCTGCATATAAAAAGCATAAAAATAACTTCCCACTAAAAAAACATAAAATTAAATTCATTGTAGTGTATTTGGAAAGTATTTATCTGTGTGTGTGTAAAAGGGTATGATGTTTTCCTCTCCTAGAAAAGAAGAGTAAAACAAAGAGGGAGGAAATTTTGATGTCACAAAAATTCCTTTTGCACCATGGTAGAAGTATTTATACAGAAATGCTAAATTTCTACGTAAGTAGTTATTAATAAATGACCTGGTAGGTCTTAGCTAGTTAGACGTAAACGCTAAATTGGCTCAATTTGATAAAAATCTTTATAAGGAAGGCCCTCTTTTGGAATAGAATTAAACTATTAATTAATTGTGCATTAAGCATATGTTGTAGGGGAAGTTTCTCCTATTATTCTTGAGAAGATAACTCTTAAAAAACTCAAATCACTACTTCCTCTTGATCCCCAATTATAAAACAAAGTAATTTGGTCGAAAAAATAACACAGATGTGAAGTTATATATATATATATATATATTATGTTTATCTCACCATTATGCCTTTCACTAATTATCATTGCTCTGATTATTATTCATGGGAGTAGCCGAATAGGTGTGGTTTTAATTTTACAAGTTTAAGAATGCCAACTACCATTTCTTGAGATAGTTAACTTTGTCCTATAATTAAGATCTCGATAAAGGAAGTAGGCGGTTAAGGTTAACTTTATTCCATATTTTGAGATCAACGTAAGTAGGTTGTTAAGGTTAATACAAGGTAATTGGCATTCAAGAGTTCATGATGCAATAACCAACATCTTTACAATATAAATTTGAACTCAAAACTTTTGTATTTAAACAATTATGTAGTCAGGATTAACGTTCATTGGTACAAGTTCGATTATTATTTATTTATAATTTCATTATCGATTTAAGAGATAAATCATAAATAGTTTATTCATAAAATAATAGATGTTAATTAATTAAAAATTAAAACCCAAGAACCATATCAATTATAACATATAAACATTTCTTCATTAATTAACACTTATTTCAACATTATTATAACCTTCTATCTTTTATTCTCAGGCTTTTGTTTTTCTATGTTAATTCAATAAATATTTAAAATTATATTTTGATTATTCTTAATATTCATAAATTTTCACTCCACTTACCTTATATATGTGTGTATGTATACACAGTCTGTTTTTCAAATTAAAACTAATTATGCTGCCTCCGGTTTTTGATATAAAATTTAATTAATTTTTTTAAAAAGGTTAAAAAAATTAAATAAATTATTTTCACACATTTTCATTTATCATTTTTTAAATTAATTTATCTTATTTATAAACTGTTGTAAAATATATGATACATATAAATAAATTCTCTTTAATCTTATAAAAAGGGTTAAATGACTTTTATGTCCCGTTTGGTACGCTGGAGAATTGGAAATTGAAGTGAAATCTACATAATGGATTGTTTGGTATGCTGGAAGTCATTTCTATAAAAGTAAGACTTCCACCAAAATAGGTTCCATAGTTTACCCCATAGAACTGGTCTCACTTCCATGGAAGTGAGATTTTCTTCCTATTATATCCTTTAATATTTTATAAAATTTACAACCTTACCCATCCCTTCTCTCTCATCTCCCTAACCCTAACCGCTTCCTACAACTCCCTCTCCGACGCGAGGATGATGACGGCACCACCAAGGAGAGAACGACAAGGCTGGCAAAGATGGATCTAGCTTTCGATTCAACAAATCTGGCACAATGCACGATGAAGGTGAGCAAGATAGATCTGGCTTTCAACACATGACGCACGAACAAAACGGAGCCTATATATTAAGTAGGGGGAGGGAGCATGATACAATTGGAATCTGTTCAAACCTCACAGTCAGCCTATATATGTTCCCACAATGTTTAAATGCAGTTATCCCTTTGGGTAAAAAAAGTAAAAAAGAATGAGCAGTGACTCCTTCCAACGCTCATTCTGCAATGTTTCAAATGCAACCCATATATTCTTTGCATCTTTGTTTTCTTTTAAATTAATGCTCTGATTAACCTGTCACATGCTACAAAGCTCCAAGGGCTATCAATCTGCCAAGAGCCAAGTTCGAAATAATAAACAAGCCGAATTTTACCTTTCAAAATTTCATGACTCATTATAAGATGAACAAATCTTCCGTTTACAGAAACTGAGGCACAAAAACGAAGTGCTAACAATGTGCACTGGTGTTGGCCAAAAGAAAAAGATGCTTATCAGATCAAAACCGTATCTTGCGAATAACATGCTCAACAGTTCCCTGTCACAACAGGATCACAATCATATTCTTCTTCTTCTTCAGCTTTCACAAATCTACCTTTTATACGTTTTCTAGTATCAGCTCTTGCTTTGCGAGACGCGTACCTTATTTGTTTACTAAACCTGCATTTCAGAGATGAGCAAACCAGCCAAAGAAACAATGCACGATGAGAGGCTGATGAACTTCCAAGTGTAATACAATGCATTTTTAGGTGTTTGAGAAAGTTACTTGTCATAGTCTACAACCAAGATGCTGTG